>JALXJV020000021.1:24696627-24848128 GCA_024633595.2 Lepomis macrochirus | reverse complement strand
GCAGGTCTTTCTTATGATGTAGTGTAGTCTTCATTAGATAAACATCTTTCTCACACACACCCCTCCTCTGTCCCAGGTGTCTGTGATTACCGGAATTATCAAAATCAGTTTAAAGACATTCCTGGAGTGTGTCCGCCTGCGCACCTTTGGCCGTTACGGGCTGCAGCAGATCCAGGTTGACTGCCACTACCTGCAGATGTACCTGTGGCGGTTCGTCACCGATGAGAACCTTGTACACTTCCTGCTGGATGAAATAGTGGGGAGCTCCGCCCCACCGCTGCCTGGATCCTGCCCCAATGGAGCAGAGTGTGATCGAAGTCATCTGTGAACGAGGCTAAAGCTCAAAGTGCAGCACAGCCAGCTTCAAACACCATATCGCAAAAAAGAATAACAGAATTAAAATACACACTGGAATCATGCAGCCAAATTTAAACACATTACATAATTACTGTTAAATGTTAAATTTCTTGATCCAGATTGAAATATACTGTAAAAATGTTGTGCATAAATGCTCATAAACATTTGTGAAGATGTGAATGCTCTTGTCACAAGTCAGCTTAAGTCCTATGACCTTAATGAAGAAGTGATAAATCTCTGCATTAACAGTCTCTTCTCTTGTGTTTGAGGTATATTGATAGTGCTTTTACCACTGTAAAAAAATGAATACATCTTCCAGCACTAAAGGAAATGAAACAACACTTGGCTGTTATGTTGTAAAGAAGATGAAGTCACTGACTGACACTGACCTGGGGACTGATCTACATTACATTCCAGGCACTTCGCATACAAAGTGCACTTGAGCCTCTAGTGCTTTCTGTTTAATATTACAATAGTCATTTACGAATCATAAGATATGAGAAGATATACCCTCTGATCTCCTATCTGCAGAGATAGAAACAAAATGAATTATCCATGAGACAAGCTAAACTTTTTTCAGCACATGTTCCGCTTGAAGGAAACATGTTTAATGCAAATCCAAAATCTGAGTGACTTAAGACAAAAGTTGTGTCATGTGGAACTCTCGCATATTAATAAATCGTTTTAGGGGCCTTTTGCTGAATAATTTGCGATCTGAATGTCATCTTTATTATGTTAACCACATCTAACACTAAATTAAGTACAGCAGATTTATGGTATCTCTTGACTTCAGGCTAGTTAATGCTGTGTTTTCTGTGCATGTCTTCCACAGATAGTATGTTTAGAGTGTTTTAAAAGGTTATGTCCACAATAAAAGCTTATGAATGTATGAGTCAACGTGTGTGGTCTTAATTCATTCAACACAGTCTCCTGCTTAAACGGCACATTTAAAACATGTAGAAATAATATTTAAATTTTTTCCACTGTTAACAGACAGGTGGACAATGTAACGAGAGATCGCTGTAATTCAGGTGTGTTTCACAACATCTGCCACTGTTCCTCACTCTAATATGCGGCTGACTGTCGCCACCTGATGAGCTCTTTTGATTGGCTGAACTTTCTTCTCTCCACCCTCTTCTGATGACTCCGGAGGGATCTGATTGGCTGAGAGACAGCTTCGCGCTGTTAAACGTATTTCGGGGGCGTTTGCATCTGCAGGTTGCTGGATGGATGCATTAGAATTACGTTACAGTCCCGTCTTCACCTCCGTGCTTTACACCGGTAAGATACTGTATTTACTGAGATACAAGAGAAAACAGCTGCATGGTGTTTACTCTTTCTGCAAAGCCGCTCTTTCTTTGTCTTGCGCTCAGGTCATTTTGACATCAGCAGGGAATCCAGCAGCTAAACGGCCGTCTGTTTCACGTTTCATAATGGAAATGTTACTGCATGGACACAGGAACTAACTGCAGTTTGACCTGAACTTTGACTTTATTTCTTACTGCAATCGCAATTATACAGCAATAGTATACAAAATAACTGCCGATTTAAGAATTTCAAGAACGTTTAAAACCTGTCTTGACATAGGCCTGCGTTTTGTTGGAACTGAAACATCACATCTCAGTTTTTTTTTGTTTTCTACAAATGTTTAGTATCAAAAGTAAAAGCCCCTGAAAATGGTACCTTTCAAAGTGTTTAATATATTAAATGATACTCATTGGGTTAAACAATGGTCATACAGTGTGTATGTAAAATCAAAGTCACAGGTAACTATAGCTGTTAGATAAATGTAATGGAGTAGAAAGTACATAACATATTTTGGAATTAGCTAAGTAAAGTATAAATACCTCATAGTTGTATTTAAGTACAGAACTTAAAGTAATTGTGCTTAGTTACTTTGCACCACTGCTGCTAACACAGATTTTTTTAAATCTGTAATGAGGACAGTGTAAACCTCATTACAAATTAAGAAATGTCCTTGTAGAGGTCAAAGGTTACACTGAACCATTTATTGCCAGTTTAAAGAGGAATAAAAAATTTAAAATGTCAATGTGTTTTACTGCAGATTATACTAAGGATTATTGTAATTGTCAGGGAAGGTTCACGTTTGAAAATCTGTGGAGATTTTGTTATAAATAAAAGTTTAACATCATCTCAAGACTTTGAAACTTTGGTGTTACTGTCATTTTTACTAACTGAAACCTATCTACCTTAATATTATTACAGGAGACCAATAATGAGGCCAAACAGTCAAGCCCTCAAGCCCAAATCCTCACATGACACAGAGAGGGAATTTGGAGGAACCCTGGGTGAGTCTGTTTGCAATTTGTGAATGCTGAGTAACATTTTCCTTACACTGTCTTGCCTACAGGTAGAAACTGTTTGTCTGTGCAAACTACTGTGCATTGCAGGTGGATGTCAAGTGAAACATGTTTAAGAGCTTAAAGAGTTTCCTCGTGTACAAAAGCAGATTTTATGAAAGGAAGAAATAAAAGACAGTGACATTAACAGCCAACTTACAAAAGACCATTAACACAAATTTACTTTTTTGTAAACTTTACTTTACTTTTTTGAATATCTAGACACAGTCAGTATGATATTTGTTCTTTCATAAAACTGCTCAAATCAGGTATTTCTCCAGTAACCTCTTTGGTAGATTATAAAACTGCTGCCACAATAGCAATAATTAGATGACAGTACTCGCTGCAATAAAGATCACATAGGTTCACAGCAGGAACTCCATCACAACAGGACTCTTCATTACAGCTCTAACTGAGAATCATCACAACTACCCAAGTAGGATTTGTCATTGTAGACATAAAATAATAGAATGTGTGTGTGTGTGCTAATCGTGCTTCATCTCCTGTTGTGTTCCTTAAAGTGAGCATCACATCCACTTTGCTCTCCAGTTGTTCTTAAAGTGAAATCATGTTTTGAACACAGCAGCTCAGCTCCCGGCAGACTACAGATCTGACAATACTGAAGAAAACCACTAGTTTTGTTTCACCCATACCGTCATGCTAATCTAATTGTACTGCTATTACGCAGATATTTAACATCGTAATTATTTACAACATGCATTGGCTATATTAATCTGGTACATTAGATAATCTCTTTGGTCAAGTGTTAAGTTTCCCCTGCGATGCGGCTTCACTTCTTTTTATAAATTTAGTGCTTCTGGCTCATTAATGTTGGCCTGTTTGTCTATATACACCCGGTCATCTTACTTTTATCTGTAATCATCTCTCAGGTGCCATATGCATTCCCATCTTTCTTCCATTGACGGTGCTGTTCCTGATCAGTGTAAGTCGATCCCCTGATGGCAGTGTGCTCCAGTGGCCCCCTTCCTTCCCCTCCACTGACCAGCTGTGGGACCCTCTGGCCCTTGTGCTTCTCCTGAGCTGGATCGCTCTGCATGTCCTCCTCTATTTGATGCCATTAGGAAAGGTATTAAACGCCTGGTTCAAATTTAAACTAAAACCATCTGTGGTGACGAACAGCTTGCAGCCCTCTCTCTCTCTCTCTCTCTCGAGAAAACGTTCATCCGATCGACTTCACACTCGACACGCTCTCCTTTGGGTCCTCAGCAATTCACCCGCCATGTGTGAAGCCAAGTGGATGAACGGTTCTCGAGATGTGTTAATGACAGTCATACATACATATACAGACAGACAGACAGACAAACAGACAAAGTTCGCAGGTAACATCCGAGAGTGATACTGATCTTCTTAACTCTCGGCAAGAAAGTGAATAAGTGTACTTCCCAAAATGTCAAACTATTCCTTTAACGACATCATCATGTTTATCCTGACATGCTCAATGTAATGTAACAGGAGCATGAGCAAGTCAGCAAATTGCTTAATCATGTCAAACATTGATTTAAACATTAGCCACCACAGGCTATACCATATGTAAGTGTAATGAATTGAGCAATAATTCATTTAATTGTACATTTTAAATTTTTTTAGGAGGAGGAATGTGCTATTTAATCTTTCAAAAGTAACATAGTCTGACTTTAAGTGAGTTAATTTAATCAGTCATGAATTCATAATTTTATATGTGATTTTGCATATTTTTGCATGATTTATTCTGATATTGGAAACTACCCTTCTTAATGTAGTGATATTAGTCAGCCATGTCACTAGCCTTTGCATTTAACTTTTGTATCCACTGCTAGCAGAGTAAAGAGACAAGAATTTTTTTAATCATCATACAGAAAACTTTTACATGCTTTGACTGAGCCTTTGACTCTGTTCCAAATATTCATGTAAACACAGGATATGTTTTACATGTTCAGATTCAAAATGAGTGTATTTACCTGCAGGTGTCCGAAGGATTAGTGCTGAGGGATGGAACACGTCTCAAGTATCCCATCAATGGTATTGTTGTGTTTTGGGGAAGGAGGGGAGTACAATTGAGAGTTGCAGCACATCATATGTTTAGTTTTTGTGACTATTTATTTTAAGATTTAATATTAATATGTTAAATTTTGAGACATGTTTTTGACCAACATCTAGCTTTGTTTGTACTGTGAGTAACGTAGGATAGTTGTGCTCTGGAACAACATCTAATACTTCAATTGCCATTTTATTGGGCTATTTTATTTATTATTTATTTATAGTGTCTGTCCTCGAGCTAAGTTATGCAACCTGAAATTCCACCCCTCCAACTTTATCTTTTTATATAGCAGCCTCTGTCCATCTGCTTACAGTACCTCTGGCCCCGGGCTACAGCATTTACTTTTGTTTCTCTCCCTCAGGTTTTAACATCACAGGCCTTTTTCACATCAGACATCAAAAACACAGAGGGAACTGTTAAAGATGGCTCTGTTCCATTTAAGTATCCCAGTAAGCCAAGGCCAGTGAGTTAGTATCATAGCCTGTATAAAAAAGGCTAGTACACACAATACCTGGATCTAAGTGGAATGCAGCCATCAGTTAATGTTGTTGATTACAGCTATGCCTTTTCTACCATGACATGTCAAAATATCTGCTTTGACAAAGGAATATTGTATTCAACAATATGAGTGCATCAGACAGTGAATTGAATTAAACTAATAGACAAACAGTTTTTGAGTACAAATAGTTTTCCACTAATTGCTGATGATTTTTTGACATGACATGAAGGACATGTGCAGGTCTTTCTTATGATGTAGTGTAGTCTTCATTAGATAAACATCTTTCTCACACACACCCCTCCTCTGTCCCAGGTGTCTGTGATTACCGGAATTATCAAAATCAGTTTAAAGACATTCCTGGAGTGTGTCCGCCTGCGCACCTTTGGCCGTTACGGGCTGCAGCAGATCCAGGTTGACTGCCACTACCTGCAGATGTACCTGTGGCGGTTCGTCACCGATGAGAACCTTGTACACTTCCTGCTGGATGAAATAGTGGGGAGCTCCGCCCCACCGCTGCCTGGATCCTGCCCCAATGGAGCAGAGTGTGATCGAAGTCATCTGTGAACGAGGCTAAAGCTCAAAGTGCAGCACAGCCAGCTTCAAACACCATATCGCAAAAAAAAGAATAACAGAATTAAAATACACACTGGAATCATGCAGCCAAATTTAAACACATTACATAATTACTGTTAAATGTTAAATTTCTTGATCCAGATTGAAATATACTGTAAAAATGTTGTGCATAAATGCTCATAAACATTTGTGAAGATGTGAATGCTCTTGTCACAAGTCAGCTTAAGTCCTATGACCTTAATGAAGAAGTGATAAATCTCTGCATTAACAGTCTCTTCTCTTGTGTTTGAGGTATATTGATAGTGCTTTTACCACTGTAAAAAAATGAATACATCTTCCAGCACTAAAGGAAATGAAACAACACTTGGCTGTTATGTTGTAAAGAAGATGAAGTCACTGACTGACACTGACCTGGGGACTGATCTACATTACATTCCAGGCACTTCGCATACAAAGTGCACTTGAGCCTCTAGTGCTTTCTGTTTAATATTACAATAGTCATTTACGAATCATAAGATATGAGAAGATATACCCCTCTGATCTCCTATCTGCAGAGATAGAAACAAAATGAATTATCCATGAGACAAGCTAAACTTTTTTTCAGCACATGTTCCGCTTGAAGGAAACATGTTTAATGCAAATCCAAAATCTGAGTGACTTAAGACAAAAGTTGTGTCATGTGGAACTCTCGCATATTAATAAATCGTTTTAGGGGCCTTTTGCTGAATAATTTGCGATCTGAATGTCATCTTTATTATGTTAACCACATCTAACACTAAATTAAGTACAGCAGATTTATGGTATCTCTTGACTTCAGGCTAGTTAATGCTGTGTTTTCTGTGCATGTCTTCCACAGATAGTATGTTTAGAGTGTTTTAAAAGGTTATGTCCACAATAAAAGCTTATGAATGTATGAGTCAACGTGTGTGGTCTTAATTCATTCAACACAGTCTCCTGCTTAAACGGCACATTTAAAACATGTAGAAATAATATTTAAATTTTTTCCACTGTTAACAGACAGGTGGACAATGTAACGAGAGATCGCTGTAATTCAGGTGTGTTTCACAACATCTGCCACTGTTCCTCACTCTAATATGCGGCTGACTGTCGCCACCTGATGAGCTCTTTTGATTGGCTGAACTTTCTTCTCTCCACCCTCTTCTGATGACTCCGGAGGGATCTGATTGGCTGAGAGACAGCTTCGCGCTGTTAAACGTATTTCGGGGGCGTTTGCATCTGCAGGTTGCTGGATGGATGCATTAGAATTACGTTACAGTCCCGTCTTCACCTCCGTGCTTTACACCGGTAAGATACTGTATTTACTGAGATACAAGAGAAAACAGCTGCATGGTGTTTACTCTTTCTGCAAAGCCGCTCTTTCTTTGTCTTGCGCTCAGGTCATTTTGACATCAGCAGGGAATCCAGCAGCTAAACGGCCGTCTGTTTCACGTTTCATAATGGAAATGTTACTGCATGGACACAGGAACTAACTGCAGTTTGACCTGAACTTTGACTTTATTTCTTACTGCAATCGCAATTATACAGCAATAGTATACAAAATAACTGCCGATTTAAGAATTTCAAGAACGTTTAAAACCTGTCTTGACATAGGCCTGCGTTTTGTTGGAACTGAAACATCACATCTCAGTTTTTTTTTTGTTTTCTACAAATGTTTAGTATCAAAAGTAAAAGCCCCTGAAAATGGTACCTTTCAAAGTGTTTAATATATTAAATGATACTCATTGGGTTAAACAATGGTCATACAGTGTGTATGTAAAATCAAAGTCACAGGTAACTATAGCTGTTAGATAAATGTAATGGAGTAGAAAGTACATAACATATTTTGGAATTAGCTAAGTAAAGTATAAATACCTCATAGTTGTATTTAAGTACAGAACTTAAAGTAATTGTGCTTAGTTACTTTGCACCACTGCTGCTAACACAGATTTTTTTTAAATCTGTAATGAGGACAGTGTAAACCTCATTACAAATTAAGAAATGTCCTTGTAGAGGTCAAAGGTTACACTGAACCATTTATTGCCAGTTTAAAGAGGAATAAAAAATTTAAAATGTCAATGTGTTTTACTGCAGATTATACTAAGGATTATTGTAATTGTCAGGGAAGGTTCACGTTTGAAAATCTGTGGAGATTTTGTTATAAATAAAAGTTTAACATCATCTCAAGACTTTGAAACTTTGGTGTTACTGTCATTTTTACTAACTGAAACCTATCTACCTTAATATTATTACAGGAGACCAATAATGAGGCCAAACAGTCAAGCCCTCAAGCCCAAATCCTCACATGACACAGAGAGGGAATTTGGAGGAACCCTGGGTGAGTCTGTTTGCAATTTGTGAATGCTGAGTAACATTTTCCTTACACTGTCTTGCCTACAGGTAGAAACTGTTTGTCTGTGCAAACTACTGTGCATTGCAGGTGGATGTCAAGTGAAACATGTTTAAGAGCTTAAAGAGTTTCCTCGTGTACAAAAGCAGATTTTATGAAAGGAAGAAATAAAAGACAGTGACATTAACAGCCAACTTACAAAAGACCATTAACACAAATTTACTTTTTTGTAAACTTTACTTTACTTTTTGAATATCTAGACACAGTCAGTATGATATTTGTTCTTTCATAAAACTGCTCAAATCAGGTATTTCTCCAGTAACCTCTTTGGTAGATTATAAAACTGCTGCCACAATAGCAATAATTAGATGACAGTACTCGCTGCAATAAAGATCACATAGGTTCACAGCAGGAACTCCATCACAACAGGACTCTTCATTACAGCTCTAACTGAGAATCATCACAACTACCCAAGTAGGATTTGTCATTGTAGACATAAAATAATAGAATGTGTGTGTGTGTGCTAATCGTGCTTCATCTCCTGTTGTGTTCCTTAAAGTGAGCATCACATCCACTTTGCTCTCCAGTTGTTCTTAAAGTGAAATCATGTTTTGAACACAGCAGCTCAGCTCCCGGCAGACTACAGATCTGACAATACTGAAGAAAACCACTAGTTTTGTTTCACCCATACCGTCATGCTAATCTAATTGTACTGCTATTACGCAGATATTTAACATGCGTAATTATTTACAACATGCATTGGCTATATTAATCTGGTACATTAGATAATCTCTTTGGTCAAGTGTTAAGTTTCCCCTGCGATGCGGCTTCACTTCTTTTTATAAATTTAGTGCTTCTGGCTCATTAATGTTGGCCTGTTTGTCTATATACACCCGGTCATCTTACTTTTATCTGTAATCATCTCTCAGGTGCCATATGCATTCCCATCTTTCTTCCATTGACGGTGCTGTTCCTGATCAGTGTAAGTCGATCCCCTGATGGCAGTGTGCTCCAGTGGCCCCCTTCCTTCCCCTCCACTGACCAGCTGTGGGACCCTCTGGCCCTTGTGCTTCTCCTGAGCTGGATCGCTCTGCATGTCCTCCTCTATTTGATGCCATTAGGAAAGGTATTAAACGCCTGGTTCAAATTTAAACTAAAACCATCTGTGGTGACGAACAGCTTGCAGCCCTCTCTCTCTCTCTCTCTCTCTCTCGAGAAAACGTTCATCCGATCGACTTCACACTCGACACGCCTCTCCTTTGGGTCCTCAGCAATTCACCCGCCATGTGTGAAGCCAAGTGGATGAACGGTTCTCGAGATGTGTTAATGACAGTCATACATACATATACAGACAGACAGACAGACAAACAGACAAAGTTCGCAGGTAACATCCGAGAGTGATACTGATCTTCTTAACTCTCGGCAAGAAAGTGAATAAGTGTACTTCCCAAAATGTCAAACTATTCCTTTAACGACATCATCATGTTTATCCTGACATGCTCAATGTAATGTAACAGGAGCATGAGCAAGTCAGCAAATTGCTTAATCATGTCAAACATTGATTTAAACATTAGCCACCACAGGCTATACCATATGTAAGTGTAATGAATTGAGCAATAATTCATTTAATTGTACATTTTAAATTTTTTAGGAGGAGGAATGTGCTATTTAATCTTTCAAAAGTAACATAGTCTGACTTTAAGTGAGTTAATTTAATCAGTCATGAATTCATAATTTTATATGTGATTTTGCATATTTTTGCATGATTTATTCTGATATTGGAAACTACCCTTCTTAATGTAGTGATATTAGTCAGCCATGTCACTAGCCTTTGCATTTAACTTTTGTATCCACTGCTAGCAGAGTAAAGAGACAAGAATTTTTTTAATCATCATACAGAAAACTTTTACATGCTTTGACTGAGCCTTTGACTCTGTTCCAAATATTCATGTAAACACAGGATATGTTTTACATGTTCAGATTCAAAATGAGTGTATTTACCTGCAGGTGTCCGAAGGATTAGTGCTGAGGGATGGAACACGTCTCAAGTATCCCATCAATGGTATTGTTGTGTTTTGGGGGGAAGGAGGGGGGAGTACAATTGAGAGTTGCAGCACATCATATGTTTAGTTTTTGTGACTATTTATTTTAAGATTTAATATTAATATGTTAAATTTTGAGACATGTTTTTGACCAACATCTAGCTTTGTTTGTACTGTGAGTAACGTAGGATAGTTGTGCTCTGGAACAACATCTAATACTTCAATTGCCATTTTATTGGGCTATTTTATTTATTATTTATTTATAGTGTCTGTCCTCGAGCTAAGTTATGCAACCTGAAATTCCACCCCTCCAACTTTATCTTTTTATATAGCAGCCTCTGTCCATCTGCTTACAGTACCTCTGGCCCCGGGCTACAGCATTTACTTTTGTTTCTCTCCCTCAGGTTTTCATGGCCTGTGCATCAGCGGTCTGTTGCTGATGTTGTTACTGGGGCTCGGGGCTCCTCTGGGGTATCTGTTTGAGCTGCTGTTGCCTCTGGCAGTTTGTGCAATAGTAGTGTCATTCCTGTTGTCCATCTACCTCTACATCCGCTCATTTCTGGCTCCTTCTAATGCACTCGCTTTGGGGGGCAACACAGGTGAGAGTCAAGGTTCATCACCAAGTACCCACCATAAAATACTGTTTAAAAACAGTTACTGGTGATATACTGTGCTTTTGTAGGCGTCTTTTATTTTTTGGTATTCCTGTGAGTAATAATCTAACAGCCAAGCTCTTCAGGAGCCTACAGGCATCAGGCATCAAGTGAGTACTCTCTTTCAAGTAAGCTGACCCTGCTACAGTGGCTACGCTGTGCAGAGCTGCTTCTGAAGGCAGAAACCTGAGCACCCAGTGCTGTGGTTCAGCTTCTACTCGCTGAGTTTGTGAAAAATAAAAATTAGCAGGGCTACAACATGTTGTTTCTAGTGCCATGCTATAAAATCAAATTTTTAAAAAGTGTTATTGTTGATTCAACATGAATTTTAGCAAAATAAACTAAGCCAGTGGTTAAGGAGATGGATGCCATGCTAGCAGAAAACATTCCTTCAAAAACTAATGACATTCTCCTCTGCCTTGACTGTATTTTGTATTTTGTGCTTAGTCTAATTAGAAAACGTTAATTGTTGGTAGAAGATGTTAGTTAGCATGATAAAATGCTAAACTACATATAAATGTGGTAATTATTATACCTGCTAAACATCAGCATACAGTATTAACATTATCATTGTGAGCATGTTAGCATGCTGACGTTAGCTAAAAGCATCGCACACACCTACAGTGTGGCTCTGGACTCTTCTTGTTTTTGTAAAAATTTAACAAAATAAGAGAAAACAATAGCTTCAGTTTACCAGAACTATATTTTCTCAGCTACAGAAGCTCTCAGTCCACCATTACTGTTCCTCTGTCTGCGTACATGCATAAACAGTCTGAAGCATGTATGAATGTAACAAATTCATTCTCATTTCTGGGAAGTGAAGAAAATTGCTGAAAATTACTGATAAACGGATAACGTGCAGGTTGTGGTTACACAAAAATCCCTTTACCTCACCTAGTAACTCATGCAATAGTTTGAACATCACAGGCCTTTTTCACATCAGACATCAAAAACACAGAGGGAACTGTTAAAGATGGCTCTGTTCCATTTAAGTATCCCAGTAAGCCAAGGCCAGTGAGTTAGTATCATAGCCTGTATAAAAAAGGCTAGTACACACAATACCTGGATCTAAGTGGAATGCAGCCATCAGTTAATGTTGTTGATTACAGCTATGCCTTTTCTACCATGACATGTCAAAATATCTGCTTTGACAAAGGAATATTGTATTCAACAATATGAGTGCATCAGACAGTGAATTGAATTAAACTAATAGACAAACAGTTTTTGAGTACAAATAGTTTTCCACTAATTGCTGATGATTTTTTGACATGACATGAAGGACATCAGCTTTCCAGATCACCTGTACACATTTTTTAGTGTACAGAATTTTTAGAAAGCACAGAATTACTGTATATGTCAAATCCTCTTGTGGATTTTTTTATGCATTCATCTTTCTGTCCTGTCTAGGAAATCCCCTGTATGACTTCTTCATTGGCCGGGAGCTAAACCCCCGGATTGGAAACTTTGACCTTAAATATTTCTGTGAGCTCAGACCAGGTCTCATTGGCTGGGTGAGTTAATCTGCAGGAGTGAACATTTCACTTTCTATTGAAAACTTTTTGAAAGTTTAGAGGTTTACAGTTAAGAGGTTTAAGTATACTGTATACTATTTTCAAGTCAATAATTAGGAAACTGTCACTGGCCAAGTAAGTGCAAAGGGCAGTTTTATACAGCATTTTAAGAGGCAGTGTGCTTTATTGATTTTCCTCCCACTTACACTTACAGAAAATATAATGAGCTCTATCTCTCATTTCTCTCATACAGAAAAAATAATGCAGTAAAACAATAGTATTAAATTTAAAAGCAGAAGAACAAACATTACAACAAATGTGACATAATCAAAGTGTTCATTAAAACACAAAGCTGTTGTGTGGAGTGTACTGCTTAAAACACTAGACTAGACTAACACTGGACTAATACTTCTGTAATGTTTCACTCTATTTGTAAGTCTGAGTAGTTCAAGATACTCCATTGGAAACATTAATTAACACTGATGGTGATCTCTGTTCGAGAACGCAACAAGACCAGCAGGTGGCGATGTTGCTCTCCCCTGATCTTCCATAACAACTTGCAGTTTCAGAACCTTTCAGAAACTTTTCTCCCTCATGACCTGACCCAGTGAGGCATTTGTTAGGGGACAGGAATGTGCATCGTTATCTGTGTCTGAGTCATAAGACAAAATATAGTATTGCCAGTGAATATTACAAATAAGCTTCCTAAAAATACAACAAATACAAGGTTCTCTCTATCTTCACTATAACACAAATGTCACAAAAACACATAAAGACAGTGAAAGGATCGGGTCATACTGGAAAATGTGGATGTAATTAGTCTTTTATTTATGTTTTTTTTGCTGTATTTACAGAATAAACGCTAAAACCTTTGCACATCTGAATGTTTTAAAGCCAGGTGCGTAGGAGAGGACAGAAAAAGCTCCCACCAACTGGCTACAGACAGTGTGTGGGAGTTATTTGCTTCCTGTTGAATGTTAAAACCATTTACTTTTGACTTTCCACATCATTACAATTGTTCTTAACGCCTAAAAATTGAAATTTTTAAGGGATAAGTCTCTTAAATTATTCATGTTTATTCAGTTTCAACAGTCCTGTCAGAGTAACAGGCCTCTTTATGAATAGAATATTAAATGTTTGGTCTCCTTACATTTACATTTATCATCTATTCAGATGTTAATGATTGTGTGACTATTAGCACAGCTGGAAAGATATGCTGCTCTCCACACTGTATGATGTCTAAGACTAAGAGAGAAACAAACTTGTCTTTATTTAAATTTAATATAAAACAACATTTTACAACACAATGAAGCAAACAGGATTTTTCTTCTATGTGCACAATAAACAATCCAACAGTCATGTTGGTGGCCACTGAGTGAAAATGCCAATTATCTGGCATGAATGCAATCACTTTCTGTGTCCATCTCTGCAGCACTAATTATTTCCTAAAAATGTTCTAGAAAGGTATTGCAGCTTCAGTATTTGGGTTTTGATCATGCGCACGTCACAGCTGTGACAGGTACATTTTTGGGTGTTTGATGTTTCACCGACAGTGACCTCTTGTAGTTCTGATCCAATCAATTGTATAAAAAATGCATCCACCAATACCTGGAAAGTGCAGGGAATAAACTGGGGTTGTTAATCAGTATTCACCTGTTCTCCTCACAGGTGGTCATAAACTTCGGCATGCTGATGAAGGAGGTGGAGCTTCGTGGTTCCCCCTCACTCGCAATGATACTGGTCAACAGTTTCCAGCTGCTGTATGTGTCAGATGCTCTGTGGAATGAGGTGAGGGGTCAACAGAATCAGAAATAAAGGCTACTGGTGTACTGTAGATCCTACTGTTATACTATATATACTTCTCATTTTAGTCCTACAGACACATATAGAGATTTTCTGCTCTGCATCTTTTTTTTTAATGTGATGCTTTGTTGTGTGTATAACAGGAGGCAGTTCTCACAACCATGGACATTGTGCACGATGGTTTTGGCTTCATGCTGGTCTTTGGGGACCTGGCCTGGGTTCCCTTCACATACGGCCTGCAGGCTGCCTTCCTGGTGGTGCACCCACAGGCCCTAAGTTCACTCGGAGCAGCAGCTATAATAGCACTGAATGGTATTCATGTGTCAGGTCTTTTTTACATTAGCATGTAATATGTTGTGTCTCATGGTTAGAGATGGTGATGTTGACATTTTGGTCTTTGCCATCAGGTATTGGATATTATATTTTCAGAAAATCCAACTCACAGAAGAACCAGTTCAGACGAGACCCTACACATCCAAGTGTTGCAAGTCAGTCTTTTTTTTTTATTGTCGTTTTAATGTATTCTCTGAATCAAGACTAATACCTTCACTTACACTCACATCTTATTTATAATAATGTATCTCAAGTCATCCTGTATGTATGAAGAGAAGGAAAATGCTTTTCCTCTTTCTGTCACTGAAGTGGGAGACAGGGGGTTGATCTCTGAAGGGACCTGCACATTTTACTCAGAATTATCTACGTTTTCTACGCCTCCTTGCAGAACTAGAAACCATCGCCACAGCAACAGGGAAACGGTTGCTGGTGTCCGGCTGGTGGGGTCTTGTACGCCATCCGAATTACCTCGGTGACCTCCTCATGGCCCTTGCGTGGTCCCTACCATGTGGTAAGACAGTTTAATGGCCCCCACAAGGCTATTTATTCATACTTTTTGCGTTGCCAAAATTCTGGGTGGTTGTTGTGCTTTCGGATTTACTAATCGAGGAGACAAGCCTGAGCTCTGTTAGGTGAGGGTTTCCCCGAATGTAAAAGTAAACATTAATGCAGAGTGGCGGTTTTTAACGGTAGAAATGCAGCAGCAGATGCTGTAACGTTGTATGGATCGGTATGCCCAACACTTGCAGTTTGTGTTCATATCTTTGTTTTTCTTGAGTTGAAAGGTGATACAAAAAATATTTGACTGCTTTTGCGGCGTCTCTACGGGGGAGTCATGGTGTGAACCATGACCATGTTGGTCTGCTGTTTTGCCCTCCAGGTCACCGCGCATGTCGCGTGACTGAAAACTGTAAATACCTGGCAAAATGTTTTATTTAAACTGACGGTACTTTGCGCTATCAAGACATTTTGGTTGGTACCAGAAAAGTACTGAGGATGACCAGGCTTAGCCATTGTGATGTTTGCATCTGATGCAGAAGCAACAAAGTCAGCAACAGTCTGTTCTCTTTGTTCCTCTGAAAGCTGCCCTATTTTCTCTTGAAATCTCACTTCCTAAAACAGGGACTGTCAGACTTTTGTTACAGCTGACACATTCTGCTCATTGGTATTCAGACTTTATGTGACTCAGCCTGTGTAGCTGCCTTTGTAATTGAGATGTACTGTAGTTTCTGCCTTAATTGCTGCCGCAGAAGTCACAAACTGCTAATTTATGCACTCAAAAAAAAAAAGAAATCATGACAGCATATTCCACACGGATGAAAGCTGCACTGACAAAGAGGAACAGTGAGCACATCCAGACCCTGACTGACAGACAAAAAGGTATATGCTCAAAAACACTATAAAGTGCGGCGTCAAAAAATTACCATTGAAATGAATCAACACTTGGAACATTATGAGCTTAATCAAACTGCTATTCACTGCAGAGCTTTTTCAACATGTTGTCACTCTCGACGTGTTAAATAGGCCGCTTGGTCTGTGGCTCTACGCTTCAAACTACGACACTGTGGGTAACCATCTGGCCTCAGTTTTGCACCAGCAGGGATCCATGGTCAAATTAGCAAAATAAAGCTTGCTGAGAAACATTTCATCATATTCAGGTGACCTTCATTATCATGTTACAATAAAAAAAACGTGGTCAACATTATAAAATGGTCGCCATTTGTTTAGGTTCAGACACCAAAAATACTTACTTAGATTTAGGACCAAGCAGCTGTATTTGACGCGCTGGGAGTCAGAAAGGGCTAGCTTTTCAGAATTTACACTTGTTTGCTCCTGCTTACAGCCTATGCTTTTCTTTTCTTTAGGATTCTCACATCTCGTGCCTTACTTCTATGTCATATATTTCACCATCTTGCTGATTCATCGAGAGGCCCGCGATGAGAGACAGTGTAGGGCTAAATACGGACTAGCGTGGGACACCTACTGTCGGCGTGTCCCCTACAGGATCTTCCCTTATATATACTGAAAAGGAAAGCAGATGGATGCAACGGGACCAAAAGTGTCACACAAAGTCCTTGTGACTCTTCCAAGGAGGACGTCCACACAAACTTGAGATGTAAATCCATTTTTTAGTTACACAGACCACGAGTAATAACTGGCGCCGCTACTGGGAGTCTGCAGGAAGCTCACAGTTTTAATCAGCTTTGATTCTACAACGTGATGTTTGATGGATCACTATTTCTAATCTAGACCTCACAGAATACTGATAAAGGTAAAGTCCATCAGCATTACTTGTCTTGTTCTGTGTTTGTGCAGCAGAAGAGGCTAGCGTTGTAGTAAAAACAGTGTTGGCTTTGTGATTCTTTTCTCATTAAAAAATCTGAGGGGAAAAAACACTTATTTTAATGGGAAAATGTTTTTTGTTAAAAAAAAACGAATAAATCCATTTCTATATAAACAGCAGTGCCTTTTTTAATAAAAAGACTGGGTCCCAGCATTTTTACAATGTGTCTGTTTTTTCAACGTCTTCTTTTTAGTAAGTGTGTTATCTGTGAAATACATTTGAAATAAACAAATACAAAACAACAAACAACGTTTGATCATAATTCTTTTTTGCACTTAGCACACAGGGAAACACAAAACAATATTGTGTTCATAGGAAAGACCTCTAATGTCATTCATTTACATACTACATGTACGCAAAAATGCTTTATTCCTTTGCATGAAAATTTGAGTTTACACCTTTGCAAGTATGATGGAGACAACTGAATGACCAGAAAAGCTATTTGCCATTAGCTGAGTTAGTTTTTAATAATCCTTTCCACCCTGTTGTCATCATTCTGTTTAAATGGATTTTCTTACCAGCGTAAATTTCTTACTGACGTTCACCAAGCCTCTGGCCTTTTTTAACATCTGTCAGGCGTCAGCTTTGAACACACTCTGCTTCAAATTGCTCTGAAGGACCAAAAGGTATATGGGGTCTATTAGGTAGGTAAGTAAATGCAGTCAGAGGCTCCTGACAAAAATGGCTTCAATCAGGATTAAAGCAGTGTTCCTTCTTGAAACTTTGCATCAGAGGAGTTTGATTCACTGTGGAGGTGACAGGTGGTCGTATAGTTAACGGACTGCTCACCAAGTACTACATCTTCCATAATGGTCTCTTATGGCCAGAAACTTGGTTCATGTTTTTTGCTGCCACTTTTTCATACAGATTTATACCTCTGTTCTATTCACAGGCAATGCAGTTTGTGTAAAATTTATGTGCATCAAATTTGCCCTTTTCAATTATAAATCACCCTGCATTTACACAGATGTGTACAGATGACAGAGTGCTCTGCTGATGCATACCTTTATTTTTCACCTTTTGAGCCCATTTACAGTACAGTTGGCCCCCGTCCTCGCCTACACAGCACTCAAGCTATTTTGCGTTGTTTTTCATATGCTAAGTGGTAATTAGGAGTGCTCCTTCATAATGCCACGGTTGTCGACATCATAGATGAATTTATGCTGAATTAATATACGCTTCTCAGATAGTATGTATATGTGTATATTCTGAGTGTCATCTATTTTTTCCCTGATTCTGTTCATTTTATTGCTCTTGCACTGCTTTATTCTGTTAAGATTTATAAAAAAAATGTAAAGGTTTTGTACTTAAGTACAGTTTTGAGGGATCAATATCTCACAACAAAAATCTAAGATTAGGATGAGGATGAACTACCAAACTATATAAAGTTGTTGAATCTCGTTCAACCTCAACAAGCTACAACAGTAACATGTAACACAAACGTAATAGCAACATCTAATAATGTAATCACCAGTCAAGTGACATTTTTTGTACTTTGACACCTTTTTGCCCTTAATACTATCGTACTTTTTAAAAAAATGCATGACTTATACTCGCAATAGAGTACTTTTACATTGTTGTATTGGTACATTTACTCCAGTAAAAGATCTGAGTACTTCCTTCTTCCACTGATCTAAACACTGTTGCTCCCCATCCATCTTTAGCGAAGATGAGAAGAAGATAGGGAATTTCATTTTCTGACCATGCAGCCGAGACCTGTTCACTGTTGTGTCAAAACTTCCTAAATGTCTCACAGTTTGATACTAATCTGACATTCTGACAGACATCAGTTAGTGTTTCTGCTGAGAAAAGTTGCTCTTGGGCTTCTTTCTCATAGAAAGTTCTAACAATCTTCCAAGTATTTAATCTCCATTCTGATCAATATTTCAGGAGTCTGTCTGTCAGGGTAAAATTAGACACTGTCATGGTCATTACTATAAGAGCAAAGGAGCACAGAAGAAACCTCGAATATAAAAGCCTCGGGGCCTCATTCATAAAATATATACTGTGATTTGATCTTAAAATTTAAAGGACAACTACAATTGTGCTTAAATTAGTGCCTATATTGTATATAGTCTTAACTGGACAAAATATATATGTACAGATTTTTTTTTATTCAAGCACAGATTAACAGTTTATATTTAGCGAAATACATTTTGAATTTGCTTATTTGCACATAATTGACAAATGAAATGTCATGACATTCTATAAATGAGGCAATTCACTGATAATGAACTAGAGTATTTACAGTTTCCGATGACAGCATGGATATTTTTATACTGTACATGAGACAGCAGCTGACAGTGAGTGAGTCACACTCAAGTCTCTGTCTGGACAGAAGATCCGCATTCCAAAATAAAAACATAAGTGCGAACTGGTCTGACACATTCTCGGACACAAACAGTCACTGTTAAGAAAGTACTCCTTCCTTTTTCTCAAGATGAAATAAAGCAAACCCAACATCTTAATGTTGCAATGACAAAATGAAAATGATCCAATTATAAAATGATCAAAGAAAATGTATTTAATGACTACAGTTGATTTGGGATTAAGGTGGTGATTTTCATTTCACATTATTTCTCAGTCTTCGAGGGAAAATTGCCAGAAGAAAGTCTGTGTATAAAATGATTAAATAAAAGTTATGTGTTTAGCAAGAAGATGTGCCACATAATTACTATTTATTCTTCACATTCTCCTTTTCCTCTTTCTTTTTAATGAAATACTTCTCTCTGAGCTTTTACACTTTCACTTCTCCCTCACAGTCTCTATAGTCTTCATGTAACTGTTAATGTTGTGGCATTCTGCCAAGAAAGCTTAACGAGAATCCTCAATTACATGTTTACTTATCAAGTGAATGACCTTAACATACAGCGTGTCCTATGGTTTTCCTATGTATGCACGTCTAAACAGCCTTAATAGTATTCAGTGTCTGCCAGTGCCTTGCATAACAATGAATGAGCAGAATTAGTGTGTGTGTGCAGTTGCAAATTGTGTATGCCAATCATGACGTTTCAACCCCATCAGTTGTAGCCAGTTTCCATGGTAACACCTCTCTGAGAGCACAGACGTAGGAGAGAGGGGAACGGAGTTGAGACAATTATTATGGTGAAGGGTGCTGAAAAAGGAAAAGCCCGCGATGATGAGTGTGAAACGGTGTGAACCGTGGGATGAGGCAGCTCGAGAAACAGATGCATGTGTTGTGGGTGAGCGAGCACTTTTGAAGGTGCATGCAAGTTGCTGTTTGTGTGTGTGTGTGTGTGTTTACATGTCCATAACTGGGATAAGCAGGTGTCACTGGGGGTGTGGTCATCACTGCATACATGAAGCTGTTATATATGCACATGAGGGAATATAATTTGAAAAAATGTATTGTGCAGAAAAGCAGCGCTGCCAAGCATGTGAACCAAACTGAATTGTATTTTTTTTTTCTGTGTTTTGAGCCTCAGAGTGAGTCAACAGGAATCTCTAATACAATTTAGTTTCCATGGTGACAGCGGGGAATGATATGTCCTTTTCAAACAGAGGGAAAACGCCAGCTTGAAGCCTGGTTGTTGCTCTGCTTTTTTGTCTGAATCATTATTTAGACAAGTGATAACCTGGCAAAGCTGTACACACCCTGCAAATGAGTCCCTGAGCCAGCTCAGAGACATGTTCAGGATTTTCTGCTGTGTTTCTTCTTTTACTTCAGAAGAACAGACAAAGCCATAATGTTTTAAATGTATTATAGCTGCAGTGACATTTTCATCAGTGGTCTCTTACTGTGCAGATGATCAACTTAGTTTTGTTATGCAATCCAAGCCACCCAGTGCTCTATAATTTGATATGTTAGTATTCTAGAGGTACAGACATTTATGAAAGACCATCATCCTCTTTGCTGCCTCTTCAGTAGAAACTCTTATCACATCAGGGAGGCATTTTCAGGGAATTCAGTTATTCTGGTGCTTTTTAAGAGGAAACCACTTCTAAATGCAGCTGCTTTTTGACAGCTTTCAGTGTGGCAGTTCGTCTTCCATACTCCATCTAAGGCACCACTCAGTATCCTCGCTTATAATTCCCCCCTTATCATCCTCAGAGTTATATTTTTCTCCCCTGGTACAGCTCTGGTCTTGGCAGAGCATTAGGTCTGCAAAACTCATCACAGAAAATACTAACCCTTAACAGGCAAGAAACAGGAAACTTGGAGGTGATTGTTTTGGCGTTACTGTTTTATTAGAATATGGCATGAGAATCACAGTTCATTAACTGTACATCATAGTGTAACCTAATAAATATAAAGTAATCCACCAAATTTACTGTAGCGCACATTGATGATAAATGTATAAAAGACAGATACAAATAGATACTTAAATACAGTTTTCTAAAATGCTTTGTTTAGAGCAACTACATAATAACTTCAAACCAAGTTCTCCTCCGTTTCTCATGTTCCTGTGCTTTAATAGTGATTGTCCAGACTCAACACACTCACATTGTTGGCAGAGTTTTGAAGTGTCCTGTCCTGTGATTACTTCAGTGGGAACATCATTTGGCACAACATGCAGTCTGTCTACTGTGTGTCTTTGAGAACATTGACAGAATATTAAAGTTGCTTCAGTCGAGTAAATCTTGCAATTTGGTTGAAATTCAAATCATACAAACGTCTTCAGTTGCTCCCTCTAAACCCTTTATTAGTACCAAAGTGACATGAAATAGACTGACTATTATTATTATTATTATTATTATTATTATTATTATTATTATTATTATTATTATTATTATTATTATTATTATTATTATTATTATTATTATTATAAGAAATAAGCTTTCTGGAATGTAGATAAATTGTGAACACCATTTGGAAAGCGATACACGTTATCACTTTTTAAAACAGTTTTGGATGGAGAACAATAAGGTTGTTTGAAGGATAAGTGAAGTGATATTCTGTATTTTTCTTATTGTCAACAAATCCTATTAAAAAAGGACCAAAACCATCAAAGCTCATATAGCAAAAGCTTAATCTAGCGTATTCCTGTCTGCCACAGAGCTTCTAACAATTCAATAATCAGCAGTGGGTTAATTGTCAAGTAGGATTTCACATACAAGGAATTTGCTTTGGCATTTTGATGCAAAACAATAAACACAGTAGGAGAAAATAATAAAGCATATCAGTGAGCCACACTGTTGCCCTGGGTAAAATGTCCTTTCATTACGATTAACATGGGCACTGTAGTGTATTCTGGATAAATCCCACATACACGTACATATAGACATTCTGCTGCTGAAAATACTGCTGCAAATGTGAATTAATCCTCTGCTCAAAATAGTCCCCAAGAAATTCACTATTTACTCTTGTTGGAGTGACATTTGCCAAAACCAACAGTGCTCAGCTGTGCTGGGAAATGATTTAGCCTGTTTTAAAAATGAAGTAATATATTTGTATCGTTTTTAAAGATTTACATTTTCACTAGAAACTAATGTTCTTGGGTCTGAATGCCACAGGCTGTAAAGGGAAGTCGCAAATATTGAGAAATTGTTGGTTTAAGTCTTTTCATGGGATTTGTTGACTATGATTAAATATAGAAATATACCAGAATCCTCCTATGGTATTGCTATTTTATAAATATACTAACATAAACAAAATGTATAGCAATGTATTTGTGTAATAAATTAATCCAATAATATTTACTTTTTTATTTAATAACATTTTTTATTTTTTTATTTTACTATTGTGTTCTGTATTTCATTTTTCGGAAGTTATTTTGCTTGTTTATGAAAATAATGGGGGGGAAAGAATGAAAAGAAATCCTGAATATTACGGGTCATCATGGATCAGAGACACAACTACCATTTCATTGACATAATTTAAACTACTTCGATAGGCTGTGGTATTCAAAACATTTTTTCCTAAGTGATTCCCACGGTATACAGACCAAAGCATTATCACCACCATTTACTACACGTGGAGTTCTCGGGCTCGTTTCTGTTTTTCTACTGATGTTAAAATCACACATTTAAACCATCACTTATCTACAAATAGTTCAAACTACTGAACACATGATAGCAAAGGCAGCACCAGCTGAGGAAAGGCTTTGCTGTTTACAAATCTTGGTCATCAGCAACATTTCACGTCTTACGTCTGTCCCTTGTGAAGCTGTATGATTGTTGACGTATTGAGATGACTTCAACGCCTTTACACATCTGAAATAACGGAAACATTGTCATAGAGTCATCAATGCCTCATCTCCCACGCACTGTTATTACATACACGGAATAACACTGTATCGATATGTCTCATGAATCATATTACATTGCTAGTTTTTAATTGCTTTTTGTACATGAGATTTCTATATTCTACCTCGGATCAGAGAAAAGTTGCTGTGCTAAAATGACTATAGTATAGATGCAGATGAGTAAGAGTAAACTTCACTGGGAATAGGAATAAGGCGCTCCCTGCACACTAAAAAATACAACAGAACTACATTTTTTCTTTCTGTTTTTTCAAGAAAAAACAGTGTGCCAAAATCAAACGTGTCTTAAGGAAGTGAAAATACAGACAAGGCCTGAGAGTGCCTTAGCATGTAGATGAAGACACTACAAGCTCTTTCTTTTCACTTCTCCTAACTGACTTCTTACTTTGGCACAATGTCTTTTAGATATAAACTTTTGGCATTATATATCTGAGCATTAAGCTCTTTGGAAAGCATGAACTTATAGCATGTAGCATAAAATACATCCTTACAGCTATAGACATACTTATTTTGAATGCACATTACAAGCATTGACCCTCGAAGTCAAACTTATGATGATGCCTTGTTTTTGTTGCAGGCTGGCGTCAAGGAGATGTGTTGGTCTATCTCCATCCTGGTTAAAAGTGTCTGTGCACACACCAATCTGTTATTTCCCTGCCAGGCCTTCTGCATTGCTTACAGTGCTTTAAGGCTCTCCTGTACAATTTAACCAGTTTCCTACAGTAGCTTTAACACAATCAAAGCATTGGTTTGATATTACAGATGTCTGTCATCTGCAATACATGGAATGATACCAATACAATCCTGCTTTTAGTACATTTAGTTGTAGTATTTAGTTTTCCAGCCCCTAAGTGTTTGGAGATTCACAGTGAGTTGAGCGACTGGATCATTAAGAGCAGCATGGGGAAAGTCCAGCCCTTCAGAAATGTATTGTTAATTCGTATAATGGGTCAAAGGCAACACACGTCCTCACTCTGCTTCATTTCAGTCCTTCAATGATTTGTCCAGCCGTCCGACAGCAGTATATTGGATAATAAAGCAATGATCCAGCGGAGGCAACACTTTTACATTCACATTATCACTCAGATTGGTCCTCTTGTTTTGTCCAAGGTTAGATTGTTGAAAACCCAAGAAGCCAGTGATGGGAAGGATACATGGAGAGAGGAAGAGCTGATGTCTCCATTTGTTCCTCTGTGTCTTTCTTACATATACTTCCTTTTCTTTCTCCAAATCTCCTGCCTGTTAGAAGCTCACCAAGGCGTAGACCATACTTCAGCAGGAAATGGACCAATTTTTTTTTAAAAGAAGAAGAAGAGAACAACAATTGTACTATTTTTTTGCGCCTTGTACGAATTCATTCACAACAAATCTGAAACCTACATCAAGCAGCAGTGTATGGAAAAGATTGTGAATTTACACTTACCTGTAGAGATAATAGAAGAAAGAGAGCAGATAAAAGCCCAGCTTGCACCAGGACTCCTTCTGGCAATAATTGAGAATGTCGGCGTTCATCACACTGACAGGATCATACATGACCTCTGACCCATCAGCTGGCCGATGCAAAAACCTGAAAAGGCAGAGATGTTTGGCTCACTCTCGCATCAGACCAACAGAAGCTTATCAGACATCTGTTATGGGACTGTACCTCCACAGATGGTAGAAGAGCAGCGGGATATTGAGGCCAAGTGTGACCCACTCTCCAGCACACATGAACATCAGGCAGAAGAGCCCGTGGATGGAGTACTCCGGTACCACCAACTAACCAGAACAGACACAAGGAGTCAGGTTACTTAGAAACTGAAATGATTAAGTTTTGACACTGTAATGTCTGGGAAAACACTGAAACACTCCTGGGCTGCATGTTGTATTATAACCACAATCTATAGAACCAAAATCGCACTGCGAGGCAAACACACATTCACACAGAAGGTGTTAATGTTACTCGTGGCTCACTGCTGTTACGAGTGCACATATAGTTTCAAACGATTGGTTTGTAGATGTTAGCAGAATTCACTGCAGTTTGGCATGCATGGTTCAGGCAGCTCAGATCGGTGGCTGGCCTGCAAGACCTCTGGATCAACAAGCTGTGAAGACGACACTGACATATCTTCACCTTTTAAGTTATTAGCAAACAGTTGCTTATTTGCACATCCAGCTGACACAAAGAAAATATTTGGCTCTTTAGCTGCTGAATGCTCCACTGTGTTCATGAGCTATTCGCCTACTTTGTCTGTTGTTGAAATGGTGCTGCAACAATTAACAGTGTGGTCGTTTTTTTATTGAAACAGCTGCCAGCCCAAAACAACAATATGAGAACGCTGACACTAAACCAAAACAGTAAAGCTGTGAGCAGGAAAAAACAAACTGCAGAGTCGATTGATAATCCTCTACAGCTTCATCACTACATTCTAGTAGTCATTTGATTCCATTGTCAAAATAAAAATATTAATTACAGTTATTTTAAAGAAATAATTTTTAAATTGAAATATCCTTTTGTTTGCTGCGGTGACCTTTAATTTCTCCAAGCAATCTTTACAGCTTCTCTGTCGATTTTGTTGATGGGACAGGTTTGTCACCACTTTTGGGTAGGAAATAATCCTCCGGGCAGGTTTGGAATTTAACACGATGTCAGACTGAATAATGACGGAAAACCAAAATGGCTGTGCAGTTGGACTACCAGGCTAGATTGATCACCTTTGTATAAGAAAATTGATTAGGAAACTTTTTTTTTCACCACATCCACATGTGTGAGTGTCCTCATGGTTTTAGCTAAATAGGTCCATGTCTCCGTCTACAACAATTTAAGGCATTTGAAATTATGTTTGCGCTACAGCAAAAACATTAAAGAAATATGTTTCATCTAATTTCTTATTATACAAGCTAACCTTGTATAATAAGACTCTGCTCCGCATAAATAAATGGGCCCTAATAGAGCAGCTACCATGTTGCCTTCCCTGATAAATGAAAGATCTTGTTGTATTATGTGTCTTTCTTCTGCTATTGAACATTTGCAACACACTTATGTTTAAAATGGCCTCCACAGCATGTCACCTTTGAGGGAAACTGAGTTCTCTTTCTGAAAGCCTTGAGATTTAAAAAAAAAACCCTTCTTGACTGTCTCAGTGTTCTCCACCTCTGCATGTCTGCAGTACAGAGATGACGGGGTCGTGGGGAGGGTTACATGTGAAATGAATCAGTGTGCGTCACGGTCCTCACAATGGTTGGAAAGATAAATGGTCATGCTTTTCTGAAGCCCCCCTGTTTGAGTCATCCACCAGCAGCAGGTGAAAAACAACTATTACTCACTTTGCGAAGCAGGTTGCAGATTCTTTCAATGTTGAGGATCCTTTCTCTCTGTGGAGTGGACATAAAGAAAGTTTGACAGTCTGCATATTTATTCATCATTTTTTTCCTAACTATCCATGAAAATAAATCTTAAGGCAGAGATGATACAAGCGCTTCAGTTTCAAATAATTGTGTTTTGAGGGACAGCTATAACAAATGTTGACACATTGACACATCAATAAAATCCAAAAAAGAACCTGTTACTTCCAAAAACATGGAGATTCCTGCTTAATATATATAAATGTAAATGTTGCATTTTAATTATCTCTCTCCTACATGTCATCCACCTCCACCCCAACACTAAAAAAAATAGGCTTAACAGCTAAATTAATTAATGAATAATAATTAACTTGCCTTTTTTTGCCTCAGACTCTTGAATTGTTTTCCATTATTATGTTTAAACATTTATTTTTTATGCAACAAAGCGTGGTGGTTTGTTGAGTAAGCCAAATCGATTGAAGCATTTGAAGCAATAAACCTCATACACAGTTTTGGGCCTCCTGTGAGCCATAAGAGAGCCATCCATCTTCTGCTGCTACTTCTACTAGCCAGCAGCTGGTGGACACTTATGGGGATGTTATATTTGGGTGTCCATTGATTAGCTACCAAGGCAAATTATATGTTTTGCTGTAGTTCATCTCCTACATTAATCTGTTTCCATTACCCGGCTAAGACAGCAGGTAAAGAAAAGTACATATATTCTGGTAATTAACAATCTAATTGTTAATTTGTTGAGCTTTATTCATACTAATTTTGTGGTGTATTGAGGCATTTGTCATAGTTGTAAGCTGATGGCTTCCAGTATTGAAACCCCTTTGATGTGCGTTCCCTTCAGCCAGAGCCACAGGCTGCACCTTTTATGAATCTGTGGACATATATTCTAAATAAATAAACTCCCCCGATGACTTGAAAGTGAATTTTGCCCTGAATCTATGATACCCAGCATCCAAAGCAGACACTGGCTCCACAGTCTCACTGTTTATTTGCAGTTGTTGGTTTTGATCTATGTAATTTTTCCTCTTTTTGCTTGATTTGTGCGTCACATCCTTCAAATGTAAAGGGCACAGTGCTGCACCTGGCAGCTAAGCTGGTGTACATTTGTGTGTGTAATTGCAATTATAAATTGTTGTCCTGCAGTAACTCTGCTTGGATTTTATAGCCTGGAGCCTCCCTGAGGTGCCCTGATTAACATCAGGCCATCCAGTTCACTGAATATTTAATTGTTCCAACTAGGGAAACATGACTGAAGACTTTAATCAAAGGCAGTGGAGACATTTCACAATATAGCAACACATGAGTGCAGAGAGTGTTGTCAAGTATGTTGTTCAGTCAGTTATCTAATCAGGCAATTATTATGAGATAAAGTGGCAGGTAAGAAAAAAATAATTTATTTCACTGATGAACAAGCTTATAATTTTTCTACATCCACTAACATTAAAACAGGCTTGAAATGAAAGAAATGTCAAGAGCATGACTTTTGTCATTTGTTATTTCACAGAGGAAAGTATAGCACTGCAGTATAATTATGCATGTCACTGCTCTTTATCGTGTGATTCGCCTTTTAAGACATTTCATGAAGATATAATTCTAGATTACAGTCACGTTTTTGTCAACCAGCCATTCACAGTGTGTCGTACAATTGTGTTTGTGTCTCCCTTTCATACAGTAACTGTGATTAATGGCTGTAAACATAAACCTGATTTGGAAACACGTGTTTAGTCAGTCCCATTGTGTTCTTCCCTATTTTCACTCTCAATGACAAATATTTACTGCTTTTGTCTTTTTTGTAGACAACGGCAGTTGAGTGAACACACATTGCTCTTTGCTAACATCAGAAATAATTGCTGTTTATTTTCCAAGGCTGTTGCCATGTATGTGTTCCTCTGTTTGTGCAGTATATTGATTTTGTGACTGGCAGCAGCAGATCACGTTCTTTCTGAACACATCTGACATGTTGACATCCGTTAAGATGGCAAGTTCAGATTGTTTGTTATAGATTGACAAAACACCTGAAATGTAATGCAATCCAGCACAGTAGCCTTGATGTAAATCCTGCTGCCGTTAAGCTGGTAATGTTCAATATTTGCTGTTCCTTTGTCAGAAAAACCAACGCTCCATCTCTCTCCATTTGGTTGCATTATATTTTACAGGTGTTGCAGTTATTGTGTGCACCCCCTGTAGCTGGCGTGCCTCCACACTCCCACAGTCTGCTTTCACAGTTTCCTCTCCCACTCCTCATCACTCTCACTTTGCAGTTCAGATGCAGGTTCACATGATTCCTAGAACATTAGCTAACTTGTGAAAAAGACATTCACAGCGGCTGTCAGCTTGCTAAATTAATAATAGCTCTCATTATTGACTCATGATAATGTTATTTTATGACTTGATATGCATGATGCACATGAGTGACACTGCAAAAGTGGAAGAGGTAATCTTGCATTTACTTTTGGACAATTAATATTTTTTCTCAAAATATTTTTTTTTCACTTCAGAGCATTGTACATGCTCGTTTCTTGGGGCGAAAGCACAGTATCTCGTCATACAAACAGCAGCTTCATTTACATCAGTCTCTTTAACTGATTAAACCAATGAGCTTTTGTAAAACGTTAATAGCTTCAGCCTGCATACAAATGAGTTTTCAAGGCTACTGCAGCCTGGGTGCTTCTGTCACCTGGAAGCTTGGATTAGTAGGAATCGATTGCAATAGTACACATATTTATGTTGAAAAATCAATAGAGAGGCTGAATGTAGCTAAATGAAACATTTTAAAGATGTCACTGCCAAATCAGAAAACCTTCATTTACATGAAATCATGCTTTCCCAGTATGATTACAAACATTAAATGGTAGTTCCTTTCCTTATAAACTCAGTCTGTTGAGGAGTTTATGAACTCTGTTTTGGGAATGTGTAATATTAATTGATGAATTTGGGGTCGCATGCAGCATTTTTGGAGTGTAACCCTCAGTTTGTTCTCAGTCCCTATGTGTGGATAATTGAAGGTTCTTCTTGGAACTGAAAAGAAGAGATTTCTCTGTGGACACGAGGGTTTGATCATTCTTGAAAGAAACAGAACAGCAGGGTCCTTACCGCTCTTGTGGGATTACTCTGATCAATGGGGTTTTTGAAGTCTGTGCGAAGCTCATCAAACGCAATGATCTGAAAAACAACAGACACGTACGTTTGTTTTGCTTTAGTTACTGTACCTTTCAAATACCCATGAATAATGCACATACTGTATCTATGTCTTTGCAAATAATACATTGTTGGCTCATGTCACAGTCTCAGCCTGTTGTATAATACTGTACTGCACACTCGCTACATCTTGCAAAGCTGCAGCCACATTGTTCACACACGGTAATTAAATGGTGAATCTCTACATGTGTAATTACTTACAGCCTTGCTCTTTCCCTGTACACTGTATATGAGCTCCTATTGTGTTCTTACCCTGTGTCATCATGTAGTTTCTTTATATATAAGAGACTAAAATCAGCATTTACGAATTCATAATCTGGCGAAATTTAAACAATCAGTCAAAAGTATACTGGAGGTCTATGTTACATCTTGCATGGTTTTGGTTTAATAATAATTTTAAAATACTTTAATTTCAGGACACTGTGGATAAAACAATGTCACTGTCACTACGCTGATGGCTCTCTAACTGCTGTGAGGCGAGTATGAGTGATACTCCCTGGTTAATAGCTCTATAAAAATACCAATAATTCTCAGTGTAAATGCCACCTGCTGGTTTATCATTAGTTCAGCTTTAACACAGGAAAGCTTCACTTTGACGGCTCATTGGAATGCAATAAAAACAGACATTATATGCAGATAAATGAGCTTCTAACTCTCGTCCACAATGATGATAATGACAATATGAAAACAGAGAGCTTCTATCTGTTAGAAACAGAAACAGTCCTGGTGGTCATTTCCCCATATGAGTCTATATGGCTCTCCCTCGTCGTCTTTCACACTTAGCTCTGTTGTAAACAGATGCAGTTTCCATGGCGACACGGCGAGCCCCTCAGTGGGATCCATGGTTACTATAGCAGTGAGCAAATGCTCTGATTGGTTGAAAGCCACATAGAATTGGGGTGCTGTACCCGTGGGTGGAGGCAGACTGGGGGAAGAGGGGGTGAACAAAATCAATTTGATAAGCATTTCAATCGCACGGTTGAGTGCTGAGCCAGACACGCGCTTCTCCCCGTCTCTTTCACACACAGACACACTGACTGACTCATATGTAGTCTCACCCACTTAGTCAATTGGTACGTTAGTCATTTCAAGTCTTGTATTAATAATGATATGTTTTGTATCTCACATTATTCCTGCCTCCATGGAGTGAATGTTGAAGGTGAGCAATCAAAGCAGAGTGTTTGTCAAGCCTGCCCTTGTGTAAACAGAAAACAGAGTGCACCGGTGTCCGCCGGCATCTGTGCAAATTTCACTCAAAATGCCGCCGGCGGACAGATTCACAACAGATCGGCAGTGATATTTATGATCACTGTGTTTAGCCGCGTCCCTGTACTCAGTACGTGCAGCTTGCTGAAGCCTGAGCACCTTGTTTTCAGGAACTGTTCTCTGGGATCATAGGTTGCTTTAATTGGAGTGACCGAGGAGCTGGTTTGAGTCTGTGTTTTTGTTGGATGTGAAAAGGTCAGACAAGCTCCAGTTAATTATAGTAGTGATAAACCATCAAGTAACCAGTTCTCCTAAAGTCACTGTATATGGAAATAGATGAAAAAGCACACACACATAGACTGAACTCTCTGCGTTTTTCAAGCTCATGTTTCATCCAAAAAAAAAATCTTTATCCAACTAATTATGTCTTCACAGTTAAGTGTTTTTAAAATACAGGGAACAAAGTCTCATTTGGGGATTTTAAGGGACATTTCAATGTGTCAGACACATATAGGTACGACTACACTACAGGTGTTCTTTGAGATTCAGCTGACATATTTATGCATATCATTACCTCTGGAGGACCTGAGGTGTTTGCATGCTGCGTTCAACTGCTGTCAGTGTTGTTCAACTGCGTGTAGGTGGATGTGTTTGTCTGCCTGTGTGGGACTGAGCGTGGACGTTCACAGGCCCTACATGGGCCCGTTTTAGTTTCAGTTTGTGTGCAGTGACTCCAGTGTGCACAGTGCCACTCACCTGCCATATGACGAAGAAGATGAGAGCAGCGCACAGCACCAAGGTGAGCATGTAGCAGAAGGCCGCAAAGGTGAACGCCATGGCTGTCCCAGCCAGCCTGACGACGAGATAGGTCGAGAGAGAGAAAGGGAACTTGCCCCCTACTCCTTCTCTATATTGGCTACTGCCGGTTCTCCCTCCTTCTTTTATTGGAGGTTACTGTCTGTTTTCTCCTCCGACACAAGTCTGACGAGTCTGTCGTCCAGGTAGGTAAAGCTTTCAGTTTTAGTAACAATCAATACTCAGCTTGAGCTGTGGATTCATTGTGTCCCCCTCATCCTGTCTTTGTCTCTTCTTGTGTATCTGACAGGAGATGACCCCTTTCTCACTTTGATTTAGGAAGCACTTATACGTCTGTTGTCTGTCGTTGTCCTGATGCTCCTCTTTTCTGTATCGGACAGGCAAAATGTCTGTCTCCTCCTCAGAAGCACAGGATTCTTGTCGATACCAAGCTCAGCAGTGCTTTGAAAAACTGTCAGGATTACTATGTAAGATGGTTATGGCTTGTGATAGTTCAGTAGTTTGTCATATGGCTTTTAGTTAATCTGTTGGTCTAAATCAAGAACACCATTAATGACGCACATTTCTAAGTCATATTTAAAATATTAATAAACATCCATAGTTTGCAGATTTACTTATTTTATTTCTACATTTTGGATAAATTATTTACCTCCACATAAATCTGATCATGTGCTGAAGATGCAAGGTATTGCTTTGCACATTAAACAGTTATATTCTAACAAAGCAAATTACTGGTTGCCACTGTGGATTTTGCAATACATCCAATACAAGTGTAAATCAGCGGAGTCAGGTTTCAAATGAAACAACTATTTAACATTACAATATCAGTTTATCACACATCCAAGAGGACTTACAAACACAAGCTCAGAATACAAAATTGCTTTCAGTTCAGCATGGATAAATGTCTTGACTGATCTTAGTATCGAGTAGAGAATACCTGTGTCTGGTTGGAGACGTGTCTGCCACTGAACAGTCCACTCTTTCCTCGTCTCTGTCAATTTGGGTCGGCACCATGTCAGAATTCTCTGCTATGCATTTTTCTCTCAGACGCATCCCTCAGATTTCTTCAAAAACATTTAGACTGGTCTTTGCTGGCGTTCAGGGTAAAATGTTCAGTTGTGGGGGAAAAAGGGGGAGAATTTAACCAGAAAGCTGCAGAACATCTACATGTTGAGTCGCATTTATTCTGATTTTGAAATCACTCCAGTTGTTAAGCAAAAATCTCCACAGCTCTCAGAAGTCATAAGTTAATTAGTCCTCCTTTCTACTGTCTCCCCTTTCCTTTTTGCCTGATTTTGAAAACAGACCTGAATATGTTTCCTGAGTCTACCGTCCGTTCCTTCCTCTATTTCTTAGACTGCGAGAGAAATATTTCTATCACGCTTGATGTTATAACAGTCAACCAATAGCATCGCTCTGTCCCCCTCCCTCTCTTATTTGCTCTCCTCTCTCTCTCTCTCTCTCTCTTCCTCTCTCCCTCCTCTTTCTCTCCTCCTCCTCCTTGTCTGTCAGTCTCCCTCTCTCCTGCATTTATACATTTCCATAATCCCTTGTTCCCCAGAGAGTGATGAGGGGGCAGGGCAGGCTCCAAATGTTTTTCCTTTTGTCTGCATCTCTTTCTCTCTCCCTTTCCATCTCTCCACCTCCTTCTGACATCCCCTTTCACCAAAGCCTTCAGTCATCTGTCATTTCACAAAATGTAAGTTTGTTTCTTAGAGGGTGTTGCTCTCATCACATGCGATTTCTTTCAATTATCCGCTCTATTAGCTATTCACTCACACATATATTAAATTGCAGAATTTCACTTTTTGTTCAGTCTCATTTTTTTCCACCAACTTATTATTGAACAGATTTCAGAAACCACTGGTGCCATCCAATGTGTATTGCTGCCACATCTTTTTTACAAGCATCAGTATTGACAGATTACATCAAGATTGACAGTCTGTGAGGACTGCTTCACAAAAAAACAAATACACAAATGGCATTTGTCAAAATACTACACCACTGTCAGCAATTGAACTGTCAGGACAGATGTTGTGATGATGTAATGCAATGGTTCACAGCCATTTTTGTAAGACACACCCACAGCCCTGTCAGATGAAATCAATATATCAAATATCAAATACCCCTTCACTAACACAACTCTTTATGTTCCAAATATTGGATGAATGGATAAACTGGTTATTTAACACTATTAGCAAATATGACGTTGATATAGGCCTACAGTATGTTTTCAAACAAATTAATTATCAAAGGTTGGTGCCGCTTGCATTCATACTACCACTTAGACTGGCAGAAGCTGGAAGTTACAACCCTTTAGGCTGCCCATTACTTTTAGCTAACTTTTTCAACCATTTATCCATCACCGTTGTTTCCATTGTTTATCGCTTACATTTAGCTCACATTTTAAACAGTAGTTATCTAACAACTTCAACTGTTAATTCTTACTAAAACTATTTCAACTTTTTATCCATTACTTTTAGCTAGCTAACTGTTTCCTCTTTACTGCTCTCTTGCTAACTAGCTTAGCACACTCAGCGTTACATAGCGTATAATGTGTCAACGGCCAGCTTGCTAGTTATTGTAAATTTACTAAAAACAATTTATAGTCCTATTTGGCTGTTTATTGTCCTCCTTCACCATTTCTTTTTTTTTTCACAGGTGAGTTAAATTGTTGAGTTATCCCCGGCCTTTCGCCCAATGTCAGCTGGAATTGGCTCCAGCCCACCAACCTTACGCAGGATAAGCGGTTGACAATGGATGGATGGATGGAGTCATGGAAAACCAAAACAATGAGCTAGAAGACACTTTAAATGGAACATTATGCCGCTATTTTACCTTAAAATAACGGAAGCGGAAGCTAAAAAGAGAAAGAGAGAGTGACTTTGAAAGAGGCCAGACAAGAGTAAATCTTATATTGGCTTTTAGTCATTGGTGAGACTTTTGCTAAATAAAAGGCTCAAAGACTGATGCCTGGCCTTCTTGCTGTTGAACTGTCAAGTTATAATTTATGTCTTGTGTTGTTGCACTTGCTTGATGTTCGGCTGTGTTAGCAAATGTGTTGACTCAGCAAGTTGCAAAAAATGCCAATTCTTGCATAATAGGGCTCTAAAGTTTCTTCAACCCTACGAGAACTGCAGAGTCAAGTGTTAATTCTCTGTGGGTTCATCACTGCAAGCACACCTGTTACATACACGTAGTCATATGTTCCATTGTAAATATAAAAATATTGATCATAGCTGAAAGCTGTGCATAATATATTGTATCAAGTTATTTATTAGGGTGTTTTCTTTATTACTTTTTATGACAGTAATTTTTTCAGACATTCAGGATTTTTATACACTGATCAACAGAAAAAAACTAATGTCAAGGTGAAAAAATATTTTATGCTGTGTCTTACTGAATACACTGCTGATATACAGTTACATGACAGTACATAGCCTGATACCAGACCTCTGAATCTGTCCACATCTTAAAGTGAAAAAAAAATTGGCTGATTACATGCAATTTACAGCACATAGCAATACATATTACTGATGGCTTGTCATGAAAATATGGTGTGAAAACTGCAATCTGGGTTATAGCACAGAGCAGTGAATGGGTGTTCATTTGCTATCTGGGTTAGTGTGTTAGCTATCTAATGGTTAAGTAGAGGTTGTTGATTTATTTTGGTTTATTGTGTTGTCAGTAGATGGGGATTCCCTGTGGTCTGTTCAAACTGTGTCGAGATGTTAATTTTTAAAAATTAAAGTAAAAAAATTTCTCACTTGTATTATTCCTAAAGAAATGTGGGTTTTTAAACCAGAAAAGCAATAACAGGATATTTAATGAGAAACAGTTTGGTGGAAGTGATTCAACTTTAGCAGCTACATTTCCTCTATCTGTGTCACAGTGAGACATCTGACTTAATGTGCCAATGAGTTTCTTAGTTTAGTAATATGGTAATAAGAACTGCAGTTAGATGCCACAGTTGAAGGCTGCCAGAGAGCCCTGGGCTGAGAGGTTTTGGCTCCATCTTGAGCCAGTAGCTCAAAAATCATAAACACCACATGAGCATGTCTGGATATAAAACCACCAGAAGAAGTCCAAGAAGGTTAGTCCTCTGGCCATCAGAGTGAACACTTTAATTATTGGATTTACTCTTATTAAAGCTATCTTACTCAGTGTTTACATACAAACATTAACTACAGTAAATCACCTTATTATTAAGTGTTTCTGGTCACATGATTGATCACTAAACAGGCTTAGGTGTGTGGAAAGAGCCTTTTCCAATCTTTATTATTTACACTGTCTCTAAAAAATATATAGCCCAATTGCATTCTTGTAATATTTTATTCTTGGAAATCTGGATGGCTGTATTAAGGACTGACTTTAAAATTTAGAGATACAATATATTTTAGATTCCTTGTATTGAAAAAGTTGACTTGAAAATAGGGTTGGAAACTAAAACAGAATTTGCATTGAAAATTTGTGTTTTTTGTTTATGATCATTTATTGTCAAATATTCTCTGTCCACTGGAAATGAATATGGTATTTTGCGTTTAAAAAAGATTATGGTAATGTTTTTTATGCTATAGCGATCAAATGGCTAATCAATGGACTATGGATAAGGAACATGGAAAAAAGCTCAAACACCACCAAGTCAAAGGCAAGATAGCTAAAAATGTACATTTGTCCAAAAAAAAGAAGATTTTTTGATTGTATGAATGGAACATCCGCTGTGCAGTGGATCATTTAAACATGCAATAACTGCTGAGCATGTTATTTCATCAAAGTCTTGTTGAAACCTAGTACGATGTTTTGTCTGCCGTAATCCTAACCCACAGAGCATGTACTTGCTGTCTCATTGCTGGCTTTAGGGTTCCCACTAGTGGTGCTAATAAGTGACTGCAACTCCTAATATACCTCCACATTCCTGTCTGTCTTACTGCAAAGGCATGACAAGAGACCTCGTTTGAGCAGTGGTGAAAAGTAATTATGCACTAGTTTACTAGTACAATTTTGAGGTTTTTGCACTTTACTTCTGTATTTTATACATTTTACTCCACATTTGATTGACAGCCTTATTTACTTTGCAGAATAATTATATTATAATAGATATACTTAAAATAAAATAGATGAAATTAGCTTCACCTTTACCAGCTTCAACAATGAAAACATTAATGCATCAATAATTACAATCCAATAATATAATATATATTATTCTGAAATGTGTGCCAAGCTGTATATAGTATAGTTTGATGCTACTGCTTTTGTACTTTAAGATGAATGAAAATGTTTTGAAAAATATGTGAGTAAAAGTACTAAATAAAATGTTACTGTCTTTCTTTATGGTAAATGTAATGAAACACCACTGATCACAGCTTTTCCGGCTTTAAACCAGTTATGTGGATCTAAAAATTATGGCAATGTTCATGGCAAAGTCAGATTATTTATGTTATTAATGAGTCTCACATTACCTTGGCATTTTCACTGCTGCTCAATAATGTTATTTTTTAAATCAGTTTAGTCGAACTTTTGCTGTTTTGTCTTCAAGGACTACAGTCAGGTCAGTTGTGTTGACTGTTAGAGCTTCAACAGCAATGAAGACTGACATTGTAATTCAATTAGGTCATCTGGTTCAAATCTGTATCTGAGATTCCAAGAATATTTTAATTGGCGTATTAGCGCAGATGAAGAGTGACAGATTTTAAATTGTCCACAAGATGGCAACACACAAGAGGCGGACGCAGCAACAGATGGTCACATTAGGTGTCTTAACTGCAGTATTGATTTAAAAATAACTCAAAGCAGGAATCTAAATTCCTCCTATGGTTTTATTTGCTCTACATGTAGGCTTTGAGGCATCCAGCTAACTCATTTGATTGAGAGAAAGCATCCTTATTGAAAATTTAGATGAGGACCTGTGAGAAAACTGTTTTAGTGTGTAAGAAAAGGGGGCAGGGGTCAAGTTGTTAAATCTGCATCTAGATTTGAAGATCCACAGCAGGACTTTCATGGCTGCAAGCTGAACTGATGACTCATTAACCCCAGTCAAAGCACCTCAGTGGGAATGAAGGAACAGCCTGGTCACAGCTGAATCAATGCAGTGAACAGCTGAGGGCAGTGTTAAAGTGGTACGTTGCATCAATTACTACATATCAAGACCCCCCCAGGGGTACGGAGAGGTGTTGAAGTCATCAGCTATGCTATCAATACACTAAGAAACAAGATGGGATCAATTTAATGCCTCCTGGCCTGCTGCCCGTTGGGCCTAAATGAAATGAGTTTTTTTCCACAGCTTTATTGATCACTTTAACAATGAAAAAAAAAGTAAACTAACAGAGCACTCAAAGGACTCAGTGGTGGAGGTATTAAAACCTAATGCGTGCATTTTAGCTTACAGCACTTCATTGATATGTTTACAATATGAAACAGCTTCATACTGTGGATGAGAAGAGAATTAATTGTGCATGGATGCTGCTAGTCGAGCACCTCCTGGATCTTCTTTTCTAACAGGATTCCTACAAGCCCTCTATATGACTGTGATACAGCATTTCTAACTGCACTTCATGCCACACAAACATCTGGAAAAGCAATGAAGTAAACAGCTCACCTGTCAAGATGATGCCCTTTGGTTTGTTGTGTAAGTAGAACAAATAAGACACAAATAAGCATTAGTGTGTTGATGGCATGTTTATCGAGACCTCATGGCAACAAAGAGACTACAATACATATAATTGACCTTGATGCTGCTAGGGAGCGCAGAATACACACAACTTAGCGTTGGCTGTCGTAGAGTAATGTAAAGCAATAAAACAATGTGTGGTTCACTGAGGATTAAAATACATTTGAAAGTGTCTGCCAAGAGAAAACTCAGCAGGACCGCAACCACGAACAAGTCCTTAACATCCACAGCCACACAGTGACGGAACAGTTTCCATAGCAACAAAAACAAATCCAGCAAGGATGCTTTTCGGCCTCTAAATAGAAATCAAATATTTTGTGCCCTTTAAATCCTACGGGAAGAGGATGGATGAAGGTTAGCTGTTGTTTTGCAGTAACGTCTCTTCTCTTCAAGAGAACTTACTTAACTGAAAACAAGGTAACAAAGCTGATTTCTATTTGTTTTATGTGAAACAGTTTTCTCCTATTTCAGAATGCATTCACTGGCCAATTTAATAAAAATTGTATAGTAACTCAGTTGGAACTAAAACAGTGAACATGAAGAAATTGAATGCCAACGCACTTAGAGATGTCAGAGAGGGTAAAAAGAGATGTCTACATTTAGATGTTTCAAGTAATCTGAAAGTTAAAACATTTTGTTTCTTTCCAAGGGGTAGTAACAATATACTTTGGTTCCACAGAAATATTTGTAGAAATAAGAAAGGACTGTGCGGTCTTGCAGCCACCTGTTGCCATCTTTACGTGTAGAGTTATTTTTCTGGCTTCAGTCTCTGAGATTCAGGCTTTACCTTCTTATCATTCTTCATTTCGTTGTCTAGCACAAAGGTCAGGAGCAAGTTAACAGTACCTGCTGACAGAAGGGTTGGAACCTAAGTAAAGACATTTAAAGACATGAAACCACACGCATGCAAAGACACACACACACACACACAATCTGGCCTCTGGATTCTTACTCATTACACTCTTACTTATCAAATATGACTGAAGAGAAGGAAGCAGACACAACAAAGCAGACACTGTGAGCAGAGGTTTTAGGGACACACCTTCTGCATCTTATCTCTTAACCAAGTTTTGCAAAAGACCAAACTGTATTACTTTTAAAAAATATTGTTTCACATACTTTGATGCAATGAGAAACTCAACAAAATGGAGCAAAGTGCTGTAAGTACATGGTCAGTGGGCACGGCTGGAGTGGAGATCCCAGAAGACCAAGTAGCTACTTTAAAGAACATAAGTCACAAAGGGTTTGGCTTCTTGCTACAACAACAAGAATGTCTCTTATATTACATCAGAAAACTGAGGTCCACATAATTCTATAGTTTATGTTTCCCCCAAAATGTGAAAAAATTACCTTGTTCTCACTAATAAAAACAACTGAGCTAATCTCATTTGCTGATGAAGACCATGAGATGCAACTGAAGGCTCAGAAAAAGCAAGGATGTGGACCTTGAGGTGATTTTTTTGTTGCGTAATCTCCTACTGGGTAATGGCGTTCATACAGGCCTGGGCTTAGCACCAGTGGTTTCAGTGGCCACTTTATAAGGTACACCCGTCCAATTTTAATGAAAACCAATAGACTGTTCTGCTATAAAGTCTACTTTTGTAATGCCAATAATGCTCAGTATATTATTTATTTGATACTGTCATAGTGATGTTAATGAAATTATAAGTTTTAGCATTGAGGTTAAAGTTAGTGGTGCTGAATTTACACATTTCTGAAAATGTAATAGAACACTGAACATCATGAACTGTGTAAAAGTAGAATTTATATCAGAGCTGTTGGATAGAATTGCAATAGATTGTACAGGTGTACCTAATAAAGTGGCCACTAAGTGAAAATTATACATGTGGTTTCAAGTGAAAGTGATTATGTATGTTCTCATGTTCAACTAATGTTACTTATTTTGTCATATAGTGTTAAAGGAGGTCTGAGGCGCTGTCCATGGTTCTGACTGACAGTGACTGAAATATGAAAGATGAATAGTGACATTATCCGAGCTAGCTGGCCTGTGACAGACATATCTGCTTATTTGAACACACTGGAGAATGTGATAGTGTATGGACGTGCATCTGGGGATGTAACAGTGAGCAGCACTTCTTCCTCTCTTAAGCTATAAGCATCACCCTATGCTTTAAAATGATAGAAGACACTAGCTACAATGCAGTATTTCGTAAGCTACATTCCACTAGGATAAAAAAGAAAGGGTAAGTAGTTCTAAGAGTGGGCCAGTGTTAGTTGTCAATTAAAGTATTATATTTATTTATGTATTCTTATTCATACACATATTTAATATGATTAAATATGTTTGTGCCTCCCTATGTTTATTCAAATGTGTAGAATTTCTGTTGTCATTTAACCTTTTGGCTGCAATCCACATTTTTCCGTCACAAATGGGGTCATTCACTTGACACTGATGAGGGTGACTTGTGTTTGGAAGTTCTCTCTTCCTTTAAGAGAACATTGTGCACATAGTTTCTGCAACATTGACACACAAAGTCAAAGGGTAACTTTGAGTGACCATATTGGGTGATGGATGTGTTGGAATGAACACAGTATTGTTGACTTGTTTAAGTGAAGCATCTCCACAGGAAACAGTGCAAACTCAGGTTTTATCATGTAATTTTAAACTGAGTCCTCTTGACAGGAACAGAATATTCCAGTGGTGTTTGGGTTGTTTTCCCTCCCCCTGCACTGTCTCTCCTGAAGACCTCAGTCTAATCTATTTTATTTCTCTCAGCGGTTTGCCATAATCATCCCTTCAGGTGGGTAATATACAGCCTCAATTCCTTATTACAGGCAATCTTCCACCTATAAAAACTAAATAAGTTTTTATATAAATGAAAGCTATATTTTATCTTTGCTAGCAGTGTGGCTTTAGGGATGGCAAGGTTGTTCTGTCAGTTAGTGGTTCAATACTTCCAGAGTCACCCACTGTGGATACCAACATTCAGTTAATGACTAAAGACTGAATTCCCATCACCCTCACTGTGCAATTTGACATGTGTGTAAGCAGAGAATTCTAATTATAATATGCTAAACATTAGGATTCATAAAATCATAGTTAAGCCTAAGTGATTTAAGTGCAGCAAACATTAATAGAGGTTTAGCCTGGTCAGACAATTTAAGTACATACTTTAAAGGGTAATCCAGCTATTTATTAATGCACTTCCATAAAGTTAAAGTAAAGTAAAGTAAACTCGCAAGGGACATATTTAAAAAAGAATGATCAACACCTGTGCAACAGGGGCCAAGAAATAACAACTTTTAGCCACTGGTATGGTTTAAACTCCATAAACAAGGTATCCTCCAATACCCATAATACAATCGCATCTTTCATTAGACCTCCCCTAGCTTAATGGACTGAATAGTGTCCCTCATGACAAGTAAACTGACCTTTATTTCATATCAAATAGGCAAAGTTGTTTGTTGTTTGTTTTCCCATCCAGGAATGAGCAATAGCGATAGACTTTTAGCTTAGTTTGGTTTGTTTTGCTTTTTCCCTGCTCCTATCTTCAACCATTTTTATAAATTCATGTGTATCATTAATTTACATTGCAAAAATTCAGAATATGTGGGGTTTTTTTCTCTACTACATCTCTGTCTACAACCATCCATTCTACAACACACACCACCAACCCACAACAGACCTACAAGCAACAACATCTGGGATTTCTGGGTCTTTAAAACGGATCAGATCTTCGGCTTTTAGCCTACAGCAGTTTAACTGGGCTGATGGCTGATAACGATAATTAGCGAATTATGAGTATTTAGGAATCAAATGGTCATTCCTCCCGGACTCCTGATGCGCAGACAGGAGGACCAGCCGTGCGTGTAGCGCTGTTTCTGAACGTCTCCTCCCCTGTTTCTGCAGTGTTACTGCTTTTCCTTTTCTCGCTCAACGTTTCTTGTGCCAGTGCTGCCCACCGCCAGAGTAGGACAAGACTTCCATTTGCATAACACCACACTCCCTTTTCTTGTCTGCCACCATCCCTCTGCTTGATATCCATCTTGTCCTGATCCGTGTGCGTTTGCGTCCTCTCAATCCTTCACCATTCATTCACGCCTACTCTCATGTGCAGTCCTGTTTGGTTCTTTGCGTTGTTCAGCTCAGACAGACAAGCAGGGGACATTTTTCAATCAGTTAATTTTTTTTCGGATTAAAGAAACACCCTTAAAGCCTTTTAGAAATTGACAGTTTGGAAGATTTTCTGACTGATACAAGCGGGACGAATGGGGACAGAGCCAGTCGTTTAATTTATTATTTTACGCATCAACAATCGCACCTACCCTGGAGAGGAAAAAGCTGAAAACGCATTGTGGTTTTTGAAAAATTACTTAGCTTTGCGGAAGGTGTCGCCGCGGAGAAACAAGGGGAATTTAATGTGAGGAACTAATCCGACAGTGTAAGTTTGCTGAGGTAGGGTACCTGTCAGAAAAAATAGCGAAGAACCGTAGAAAGCTACGCGTCATTTCCAAGACACCAGCGCAACAAGCCAACACCATTACACCAGCCTGCTGTGTGAATGGCACACGGGGTGTCTTCTTCTGTTGAACTGGTGCAGGGGAGCCACGCTGTGACCAGGGTCCAGCTGAGATTCAGGGATTTCTGTGAGTATCTGTGGGACTGTTGTGCGCACTAAATGGACCAGTCTATTTGTCCCTCATGCACAGCCTACTGATGGGATAAGCGGCTTTCTCCTGCATCTGTAATGTCCAATAATCTGCCTCAGAACCCATTTGTAACTTAACATTCTGAATTGTGTCTAGTCTGCAACAGTGATGTTTTTTTTTAGAATTTCACTCCAGTTACTAAATCGACTGGCCCACATATCTGGCTTTTAATAAGCTTCTTAAAACTCTCTAATGTGGAATCCTTAGCGGCTAGTGATTACGAAACTATCTTTACAATTCCTTAATTTAAGATAACATGTCTTTCTACAGAGCGATATGAAAGATAAGTTCACCTCCTGAGGCCACAACTTCCACACTGAGCTGACTCACGGACAACTGCACCCAGGTGAGTATTGCTATTTCTTACAATATTAAAAAATAGCAAAAATATGCATCTCGGGTTTTTCTCCATTATGCTAGCTCATAGCTGCGTGCAAACAGTAGCACGTGCTTTCTGCCGTTTTTGCTTCGATTTCTGTTCGATTGTGTGTTTTCTTCAACGCAAAGTCTCAATTTATTCACGACTTCTGTTAACAGGCCGTTTAGTTTTTTTGCTTTCACATTGTTTCTGCTTAATTTTCCTTGTCTATTTTTGTGACTTTTCATTCCAAGATAGTAGAGATGACATTTATGAGGAGTCTCATTACAAATTGAGACTGCCACCATTAAAAAGAAAACCTGAAAAGCCCACCTTCTCTCATAAAACGAGTGCTGGCATCAAAGTGTGACTCATTATGTACAAGTGTTTACTTGCCAATGTGAGACCTCTGCTTACCAAACAGGAACACGTTTGATGATTAAATCATCATAATCCTATTTGGGTCAGAGGCATTTGTTTTTAGATTTAGATAATTTTGGAATTATTAAAGGTTAGTTAACCTTGGTCTTTTCTTTTCAGTTTATAAAGGACATGTCTTGACCTGAGGTTGTTAATCAAGATAGATATTAAATAGATATCAGCAGTGAAGAGACTTGCAGTTTTGTAGAGTTCCAGTTTGCATCCTTACAATCTAAGATGCAAGATTAGCAGATGATCAAAGTCAGGTGAAAAACTTTGACTAAAAGGATCCTGTATTCTTCGGGGACGAAGGCTACCTGGTGATTTCTGTGAGGAATTTGTGGCAACAGATGAAAACATGTAGTCACCTTTTGTCTCTATAATATTGTCAAAAAAACATGTTTTATTCCTGCATTTCCACCAGTTGGAGAGCTTGCTTTTACCATAGAAATGTCACCCACTCAAAATTTGTGCATGGTTGTGTGCCAGATGAAGGCAAAGGAATCAATGATATCACAATGATATCAGCGCTGTGGAATATTTAATTCTCTTTATATTACACGTATCTTGTACTCGCGACTTTAATATTACAGACTTGTGATTCATTTCAAAGCTTTTCAAGCTTCAAACCTCCTGTATCTGGAATTTCTGAAATGTCTTTGGTACGTATGTATGAAACGTCCTTTCAAAACTAGGCGGAGGGTCACTGTCACTCTGTTGCCCCCCTGCTTGTTGCAGGAGCCGCTGTCCATGGTGCTGATCTTGCTGGCATTTCCAGCAATCTGATCAGGAAACAGGTGCTGAGTTGTTGCATAAAGCTGTTAAATGACAACTTCATTTACGTCTGTGCTGTGCTGCTTCACCCCTAAAATGTAGCCCTGATGGAAATGTGCACTCCTGTTGTGCAGGTCAGAGTGGAGATTGCAGCTTTTCTCTGCTGCATGTCAATGAAGGCATGTGCTGTAGATAAAGCATTGTGAAATCTCCTCTGCTGTATGTGGGCAACCTATTTTTGAGACGGAGATGGTTTTAAAATTTTAATTAGGAAGCACCAGATTACATTCCTTGCCATTTTTCTCTTCTTTCTCTCTCTTCACATTGATGCAGATGCTAATCCTCTGGATGGTATTGACGCTGCACTCTCTGAATTGTTCACTCAAGCTGTTAAAATGGCCATGCTGCTGCCAAAAAAAACCCCTGTGAAATTATTTTTAAGTTGTCCCCTGACATAGTTTAAATGTCTTATGTAAAATAAAAAGTGCTTACTGCATTTTTTTAGCATTAAAAACTACAGACCAGAGTTGGGAGACGTGCTTCAATTTCACAAGAGACAAGGATTGTGTCTCCTTTGAATAATCTTATGATATCTTATACCTATATCAGTAGGTCTGGGCTGCCTAAGAACAACTGCTCTTCTTTTGTTATACTCGTTGTCAGTGAAGATTATTTTTGGAATCCCATCTCACTTGACAGTACATGGTGGACTGAGTCAGTTTTCCCCTCAGTACTACAGGTGCAGAGGGTAACATTTCTACTGCTGCTTAGCACACAATGACCACATTATATGTGTGGGAGTTTGACAGGGTAGTTCAATACCAATGACTCAGCGATTAGTAGGTGCCAATATTTCTGGCTTTCCAAACTCAGACCAACCAAACGTTTAGATCCCATGTTGCACACAGAAGAACGTAACTGTGAGCACTTTTGTGATTTTAAACATTTGTTTGTAGAGGTTATTTCAAGAATAGATCTCTGAAGGATGAACATCTGATGTAGTGAATGTGACGATCTAATCCTCCACACCAATGTCTTTTTCTTTTGTCGTTTAGAGGTTTGCATAGACCTTCACATGTGACGTGGATTGAACTCCAGCACCAGAAGACTCATCACGCTACCATGTTTCTGCACAAGCGTATCCTGAATTTCACTCCACCTTTCACACCATGTATGTTCATGTCCATTCTGCTGGTTCTGCTCCCGGGAGTCACTCATTTCTCCCACGGCAGCTCCAGCCATGAAGATACTGGCAGCACACCAGGCAACTGCTCCAGTGAAGATAACTGCTCTGATGGCGTGGTGCTGCCCATGTGGAACCCCCAAAACCCCGCGGTGGGTGACAAGGTGGCACGTGCAATTGTTTACTTTGCTGCTCTCATATACATGTTCCTGGGCATGTCCATTATCGCAGACCGCTTCATGTCTTCCATTGAGGTCATCACTTCTCAGGAAAAGGAGATCACCATCAAGAAGCCCAACGGTGAGACAACAACGACTACTGTGCGCATCTGGAATGAGACAGTATCCAACCTGACTCTGATGGCGCTGGGCTCATCTGCACCAGAGATCCTGCTATCTGTTATTGAAGTGGTCGGCCATAATTTTGAGGCTGGATCTTTGGGTCCCAGTACCATTGTGGGCAGCGCTGCCTTCAACATGTTCATAATCATTGCTATCTGTGTCTATGTGGTGCCAGAAAATGAAACTCGCAAGATAAAGCACCTGCGGGTGTTTTTTGTCACTGCTGCCTGGAGCATATTCGCCTACATCTGGCTGTATCTCATCCTGTCTGTATTCTCCCCTGGAGTGGTGGAGATCTGGGAGGCCGTCCTCACCTTCTTCTTCTTCCCTGTCTGCGTGCTGCAAGCATGGATTGCAGACCGGCGCCTGCTCTTCTACAAGTACGTCCATAAGCGTTACCGTGCTGACAAGACCCGCGGCATTATCATTGAGTCAGAGGGAGATGCCATGTTCACTAAAATGGACTTGGAGATGGACGGCCAGGGAATGAACTCCCATACTCACCCCAAAGAGGCTCTGGACGGGATGCTGGAGGGGGTGGAGGAAGGTGGAGGAATGAGTGTAGAGCAAGATCAAGAGGAAGAGGCCCGACGGGAGATGGCTCGCACACTGAAAGACTTAAAACAGAGGTACCCGGAGAAGGACATGGAGCAGCTGATTGAGATGGCCAACTACCAAGTACTGGTCCAACAACAGAAGAGTCGGGCCTTCTATCGCATTCAAGCCACACGCATGATGATTGGAGCTGGGAACATCTTGAAAAAGCATGCCGCTGACCAGGCCAGGAAGGTGGTGAGCTGTCATGAGGCCAGTGGGCAAGAAGAGGACCCCAACACCATCTACCTGCAGTTTGAAACCTCTCACTACCAGTGTTTTGAGAACTGTGGCTCATTAAAGCTGTCAGTGACGCGGCATGGAGGAGAAAGTGGCTGCACTGTGAAGGTAAAATTTGAAATGCTCAAGGTCATTGACCCTAAAATCAATTTTAACAGCTTGAGGCATGGACACTATTAAATATTCAGCATTTTATTATAACTCAAGAAACTAAATATTTAATAAAGTTTCTTTATTTGCTTATGCCAAACAGGTGGACTATCGTACAGAAGATGCCACTGCCAATGCCGGTTCAGACTATGAGTTTGCTGAGGGCACTTTGGTCTTCAAGCCTGGTGAGACAACGAAAGAGTTCACTGTTGGCGTCATTGATGACGATATTTTTGAAGAGGATGAGCACTTCTACGTGCGCCTAAGTAATCCACGTATCGTGCACCGAGCTGAGGTCTCCGTGCTGGAGCCAAGCTCCATCACCTCCAGCAACAGCACGGTGGGCATCTCCTCCCACGTTCCTCCAAAGGCAGCCCTGGGCAGCGCCCACACCGCCACAGTTACCATCTATGATGACGACCACGCCGGCATTTTTACATTTGAGAGTAACTCCACAAGGGTCAGCGAGAGCATCGGCAACATGCAGGTGAAGGTTCACCGGACGTCTGGGGCGAGGGGGAAGGTGGCGGTGCCCTACCACATCGTTGAGGGCACCGCCAAGGCAGGGGAGGACTACGAGGAGGTGTCCGGCAAGCTGGAATTTCAGAACGATGAGACCATGTGAGTGACAATTCCACTTCTTCTTCTCCGATCATGTCATGTCTTGTTGTTGCTTCTCATCACTTTATCAGCCCACATATTGGTATGTTAAACAGTCCTGCTAGATCACTGTAAATGATCTATTCTGGTAAAGGATAAAAGGGTTTTCATGACTCATAGATACATTCGCTCTGAGAAGTTTAGATCTTTCAGAGGGATGACGTGGGAGGGTAAGAGGATATAATGGTGAGGCAGATAATGAAACATTGTTGCTGATGTAAAAGAAGAAGAAGAAGAAGGAGAAGTAGAGGCATAGAAGTAGCTTTATGATTTTAATAAATTAACATGCAGCCCTATGGGATTTCTGTGGAGGTTATATGCGAGTTCATTGCAGTGCAGAGCAATGAAAACTCCACTGCAGGAAACAAAGGAAGTGTATGTTAGCGACAGAGTAGAGGAACAGAAAATCAGACAGGTGACTTACACAGCAGCGATGAAGGGATGAGGGTTGAGCAGCTACTGGAACAGGTGCAAGCGATAAAGCCCGTGTGATAAATTCAACAAAAGGATTCATGGATGCACCAACAGAGAGGCAGATAAAAAGAGCAGGGAGGAAGGGTACAGAGAGAGTGGTGAAAGTGTGTGGCAGGTTTGGCTGAATGATGAGTACACTTGTAGTGTTTCTTTTATGATGTGACAAGCAAAGGACCTGGCACTTATCCACATTTTTTTGACTTAAAAAAGAAAAAAAACCTTGACCGTAACAAGCTCATCACAAAATGATTTCCAGCGGCACACCGAAGGACAAAACAAAGGAATAAAATGTGTCAGATGAATCCGTCTGTGTGAGGAGGATTTCAGGGCTCGTGTGTAGGTGTATTGTGTAGGTCGGCTGAGTGGGAGGAAAGGCAGGTGAACACATGGTGTCACAGAGAATGCAGATCTCCCTATTTCCTTCTTTTTTTTGCATAGCAGTGCAGGTGAGATTTGAATTTATTTGTCAGTTTGCTTGTGCAAATTTATCTGTGTTTGCTCCTTTCTGTTCGTTTGTCTGTTTGTATTTTTAAGGGTGTTCGTGTGTATTTATGTGCACTGAATCCACTTTAAGCCCACATCAAACAAAATGTTGCTCCAAAGGGGAACTAAAAAGAGCTTCTTGAGCATCCAAGGCAATTAAAGAGACTGAAGAAGAGTTAAAGGAGTCTCTAAAGTTCTCGACAGCTACAGAAACTGCTGTTAATAAGACTACAATATATAACAATGTGAAATGAGATGCTGGCAGATTGTATCTGCATTCAAATGGAGACTGAGCATTACATAAAACACTCACCTCATGAGCCAATCTGACAATGACAAAAGCATCTACACACCTTACATTATCTGGAGTCATGCTTGCCTCGACAGTCGGTGTGCAGCAGGAGAGGAAGGACTGTGGAGAGTGGGATCCAGCAGAGGAGGACAGGTTTGCTACCAGAAAATAGATGAAAAGAAAACCCAAACGCAACAAGAAATGCCAAAGCATTGCTCATCTACTCCTGTGCTCCTTTGAATAGCAGGCAAGGACTTCAAGGGGAATACCGGAGCACTCTGATCATAGGTACAAACGGTTTGACTAACATCTTGAGTCAGAATTGCCAGGTCAGGTTGGGTCAAATCACAGCAGCTTATTTATCTTTTCGTCAGCTAAAACTAGAATCTAAGCCACTTGTTGTCAGATGGTTAGAGAATTCAGTTTTATTGTTGGAAAAGTAAAGTGTTCACCTCTGTTTGCCACATAAAGGTATATAAGCTGGTGTAGAGCCATTGAGCCGAAGTTCCCCAGTTGAAAAGATTTTCAAGGACCTAAGTCTTTCTACAATATCACATTTTGCTCCTGCTTTATGCTACTTAGATGCTCGAGTCAGACTGAATTTTTTATGATGTTGTTTAATTTGGTGCGCTCAGTCCGTCCTCTTAAAAGATGCAGGTGAAACTCCATCACTCTGGATCTTTGCGTTGTCATCTTAATGTATTTCGGCCTTCGTATGTACTTATCTAGGTGTGTATTTGTGAACAGACAAGCTTGCATGTGTTCACTGTTAAATGTACTGTATGTCTGTGCATACTTCAAACTGAGCTGGCTTTTCTTTCACTGGCTGTTCACGACAAAGACTTGACACTCGGCAGCAGGCCTCCAAGCAGCTCTGTGTGTGTGTATTTGTTACTGTGTCTCTTGCATTGTGTGTCTTTGTGTCTGTGTACATCTTCCTCTACGTTTTAAAAAACAGAGGAGCAAAAGAGGAGGAAAACAAGTTTGAAAGCTTTTGACATGGAGCCAGAAAGAACAGTTTTAAATCCAGGCATGCGCTTAAATAATAATTTATCATCTAAATTCTGCAGTGCAGTAAATAGATTATGATGTACAGACAGAAATCTCTGAGCCAAAATAAACAGGCTGACATAAAGAACCATTTTACTTTCTGTGTTTATGGTTTAGAGAAAGATCTGCACACTCTCTTTGACACTTGTGTGTAGCGTCCTCTTGTATCTGTTTCTGTTAGTGCCTCAAAATGTGTGGCACTAGTTGAGGCTGAGGTGGATAACGGGGGCAGTTACATAAGCTGCTATGAGCGAGATGTGAGGAGATCACCTTTTTAAAAGGGAAATCAATACCCTGATATTCTTAATGTAGTCTGGATAAATAACATCCTTAACCTGACAAACATAAAAGCGGAGCAACAGTGTCAGGTTTGGGGAACGTTAACCGTTAAAACCTTTCTCAAATAGCATATCTCCTCTGTTCATGCTCATCTAGGTAGATCATCTGACGTCTTCATCAGGTCAAAATTTTAAATCGTCCAATACATTGCTTTATGAACAAATAAGTACAACATTCCTATCCTATCAGCCTCAGTTGTACTTTTTTTATATCAGTGCTTAATCGCTAATGTTAGCATGCTAACAGCATGCATTTAGCTCAAAGTACAGCCTAACAGAACCGCAGGCGTGGCTGTATGTATGCTAGAAAATAACTAGTTTGTACGACATGTCGTCCAAACACGTCCGGAATCAAAAGTGTTTATAGCTGTTCTGAACGGCCACACTCAAAGGTGGAGTAAGCGGGCAATCATAGAGATATAATAAAGGGATAGCGGCACACATTTTCGGACAGTCTCTTCTGGAAGGCATTCATACTTGGCTGTTTACATGAAAAGTGAAAGAAAAGGTAGTATTGAGAACGAAAAGTGGAAAAGCCTGTCTCCTTTCTCACCACCACAGACCTGGCTAATCATGGCATGAAGCTGGCGTGAATGTCAGATTGTCATTAGTTCAGATTTTTGTTAAGCAGCCCTTCTTATGTTGCCACCCAATATTTGCAAGAGGTAGGATCTACATATGTCATTATATATCAATATATATTATTTTCACTGTCAAAAACATTTTGCTTGTGTATATATATCTCCATGTGTATAACATGTGCATAATAACACAACAACAAATTACAGTGGAGACAATAATGTTCATCTTGTTGTGCTGTTGATATGAGAAATATTTCTTCGTAGTGCTGCTACATTTTGCTACAAGACTGTCTCTCTGGAGCTGGGAGAGATTCAGCATCTTGCTCAAGGACACTTCAGCAAGGCAGATACATGCTGACACACTGGTTTGATCCACGGTTCTTCACTTGAATGGCAGTGCCCCGCTCCGTTGTGGGCCTTTTACATACTGTCACGCATTTATGCATTCACTCATTCTCCCTACTGGCTCCCAGGAGCGCTGGAGACTATCCCAGCCCAGAGTGTAGAAAAGTAGAGAGACTCTCCCAGGGAGAAAATAGAGGCACACAATCACTCACACTCATACCTGTAGGCAGTTTGGAGTCTCCAGTCCTCATGACATACTATACATGTCTTTTGACTGTGGTAGGAAACTGGAGCATCCTCACCAAACCAACGCACAATGTGGAGGAGAGGGAAACTCCAAATAAAAAATGTCACACAGCTGCCTGGTTCTTCTTTCTAGAGGTGACAGTCTCAACCGCAGAACCAAACCACCCTAGGGCCCAGCTGATTTTTATTAATTCAATGGCTAATCCAGATTATTAATTTGCCGACAAACCATACACTTTTCACAGTGAATGGGCCGTCAGAAAATGTGACAAAGAGAGAAGAAAATCAACGAAAAAAACACCTAAAATATTTTTACTGGAACTCACAAAAGAGCCAGTCAGGCCTTTTCGCTGTGCGTTCCACACATTCAGCAGAGGTTATGGTTGTTAAAGGTGGAAAAGAGATCAATCTTCAGAGCTTACACAATACAGTCCTGTCATTCACAGTTGTGTGCGACAGATAGAAAAGCAGGATATGTTACCCACTATGGCTTCTCAGAAACAATCTCAGGAGTGGAGCCAAAAGACATGGCCAATACACTGTGAAATGTGATATGCACATAAGAGCTTTACAGTCTTGATAGAATCCTGCGATTGTTGTAATGAGAGTTTTCATCCACCTGCAGAGATAAAGGCTACTTTACCTGATTCTTACAGTGACTATTTCAAACTCAAATGCAGGGAGACTTACAAATACCTCATGAATGTATTGTCGATTTTAAAGTATGTAATGTATTAGGAAACTTTTTTTAGAAGTCACAGGCCTTGCCAAGAAAAGTTCAATCACATAAAATTGTTATGAAAATATTGTGAGCCGGGTTACGGTGTGATGAAGAAGTTTCGGAGACTGATAAAGACTTATATAGCATCATTTCTTAAGCCCGGCCGAGGACATACAATGCCAGTGTACAATGTGTGAACACATGCAATGCCAACACCAAATCTGAAGAATACTTCCTGTCTGAGGATCTACAGAGTTTCCAGATAAGGTTATTGTTCGCCCCTCTATCTATGTGTAAAGAGTTTATCAAGACATGAAGTGTGTCATTAAACCCACATGCAACCCTTACAACTTAGAGCCAGTCAGTCTGTCTGTAATGAAACAAAATAAAGATAGTCCCGAGCCTGGGTTACCTGTATAACAAATGTATAACAGTGCATCATTATCATGCCAGCTGTGTCAGACCTGGGGAAACCTGTGTCATAGAACCCATAAATCCCTTCTCAAAAATCTTGTCATTTTTACATTTAGGTTGATGTAACATCTTAATTAGTGAGCTTTAGATGTAGTGGAAGGCAGATTGTTTACCTTTGCCAAACTAACTGTTTCTGCCTGTATTTATGCTAAACTAAGCTGGCCAACTAATACTTCTCATTTAAAAAATAAAACAGATTTCTAAATGTTGAACTAATCCTAGTTTATTAGTCCACTGGCTGTTAGCCAGCTTCCTTGGTTAGTTTCTGGTAGTTTTGCATGACCATACCTCGAGACAAACAGAGAGCACAAGAGTTACAAAGTCTGATAACACGCATGGAAGTATACATTTATTTTTTATTTGTACCAACTTTAGAAACATGGGATACACATTATTTAACAAAACATATTCTGGGTTGTATTGTAACCATTGGTTATAAATACTTTTTTAGTTAGTTTGCTATGTTGATTGTCAATACCCATGAGCCTCACCGAGCTTAGTGAGACAATGTTCAACTTCTACCTTCACCCTATTAGCAGCACGTGTTGAGGCAATTTGCTATTTGGGTTTTGTAGTTGACTCATAGCTTACTTGATTTTTTTTATTATAATTTTGTATGTTTGATTATTTCATTGATCCAGAATCTATGAAATTTTGATGCAGCTGCTCACTGGTTGTACTTAGGATTGAACCACATGAAAAAAAAGAACATGTAAGAGTAAATATTACATGTAAGACTTATTCATAAAACTAATCTAACCCCAGTCTTTTTGTCAAATCTATTTTGGAATCAGTTTTGATTTGTTCACCTTTTGTGTCATTATCACCCACCTTTTGTCTGAAATCAGTGCAAATGAGCATTAGGCTCTGGCAGAGGTTGAGATTTAAATTGCCACCCTATCAGCCTAATGGAGTATGTGAACCTACGTTCCTGCTGCTTTTTGACAGCTTTTCATTTATAGCTTGTGTTTTAGTGAGAGGTCTGTGAAATGTAAATGTTTGTCTGATCCCTGGCAGTTATATCATGCTCATCTTGATACACTACAGCAGGACAAACCATATCTGCCGAGTGTGATGTAACAATAAAATGGCTGCTGCGTGAATATGGTCCATAGCAACTGAACCATAACATTTATGCTGAGGCCTTTCCATGATGCTTGAAAGTAAACTTATTGTGTTCCTGTACATATTGCACTTGAAATAACATCTTGTTTAAAAGATAAACTCTTTTGTTTCCATTGTAAGGACTCTAGGCTATACTGCGATTTCCTTTGCTCCCACTGGCATGACTTTCCTTGACATTAGACAGGCAATGACGGTATCATTCATGTTTAAAATAAACTTCTTCTCTTCTGCAAGCAAAAGCTCTAGCTGCGTGTTGTTGAATCCTGAGCGTATAAGTGTAGACAGAAATAGACAGCCACCCACATATCATTAGGGAGATGGAGGGAGAGGGAGAGAAAAGACTCACTCTGACAGTGTAGGAAAATGTGGGCTGAGGCAAATATGTTGGTGCTCACGTGTTTTTGTAGCATTTAGATTTAACAGCACAAAATGTATTTTTTTTAAATCTTATTAGTTTACCTTCACTTGCATGTATTTCTACATTAATCAGTTAATTTCCACTGAGAACAAGATAATGATTCAGTTTCCCATGACTTCAAGTATGTGCGAAGGGGTGTGGGTTATTTCACTATATTTCTTGCTGTAATGGAATTAATGGTGTAGAAGGAGTCCGCCCTCTTGTGGGCTACTGGGAGAAAACAAACAAACAAAATGTATAATATATATATATCATCATATCTATATATATATATATATATATATATATATATATATATATAGATATAGATATATATATATATATATATATATATATATATATATATATATATATATATATATATATATATATATGTATATATGATATATATATATATATATATATATATATATATATATATATATATATATATATATATATATATATATATATATAGATATAGATAGATATATATATATATATATTGTGTGACCACCCTTTGTCTTCAAAACAGCAGTAATCCTTCTAGGTTCACTTGCACATAGTTATTGAAGGAAGAAGGAACTCAGCAGGTTGCCCTGAACATCTTGGAGAACTACTTCCGTGGATTTAGGCAGCCTCTGTTGCGTCTCTCCTAATCTCTAATCCCAGACAGACCCTTCAGTGAAAAACTGCCTTTTACTACAGCCAGATATTTCAAACTTTTTGAAATATCTTTTTGATTTTTCAAATCAGTCCAGTGCACCAGCTGCAATTTTTCTGCACCCCAGTTCCTGTTCTATGCTAGTTGAGTCTCTCTTGGCCTTATTTCCATGTCAGAGGTCTGGCTTTTTGGCTGCATGAAGGCCACTTCTGACCAGACTTCTCTGGCCAGTAAATAGGTGGCCTGGGGTCCCACTGTTTTCTGCTAGTTCTGACCTGATGGCACTGCTGGACATCTTCTGATTGTGAAAGGAAATAAACATGATGTGTCTTTCATCTGCTAGATCAAATTTCTTTTGCTGACCACTGTGTCTTTCGTCTTTGGACCCGTTTCTTTATGCTTTTCAAAAGAGCTTGGTTAGCACATCTGGAAACCGTCAGTCTTGCCATGGTGTATGACTTTTGTTAGCTCAACATGTTAGCTGAGTTTGTCTAATCCTCACCCAACTGTATTCCTCCTACACAGCTCTTTGTTTCGGTTAATGATTGTGTTTATACCTACATATTGAATTGGTAATCATTACCACTTGTTTGGTATAATTGTTTAGTCATACATCTGATGATTTGCCTAAGTCTACCTAGAAGAATTGATGCTGTTTTGAAGTCAAAAGGTGGTAAAACCAAGCATTGATTTGTTTTAGGTTTTTCTTCTGTTCTCTCACTTTGTATTTTGTTAATTTATAATTATAATCTATAAACAAGTCTATTTTTGAAAGCATTCTTACTTTACATTATTTTCCACATACACATATATATATTTAAATTCTTAAACATATATTTTTATTTTTGAATATAGTGTTCTGCTGTTATTTCCTAAATAATGCTAATTCATTCATCCATTCATCTATCTCTGCTTGGCTCCATCCTTTCCCTGTTCCTTGACCCTTCTGCTTTTAGGAAGCTGTTGAATGTGAAAATCATCGATGACGAGGAGTATGAGAAGAACAAGACTTTCACGATTGTGTTGGAGGAACCCATCCTGCTGGAGGTGGGACAGAGACATGGTGAGCTGAGGACTGAGGACTGATTTTCCTTATTATTTTATGGCTTAAAATACATTTTACTTTGCACCCACTCTCCACAAAGGAGAGTGGGTGCAAAGTAATCCTATATGTCATCTAAATTTTTGAGCTAGAGTTGTTTATATCCCTTGACACAAATATCTCTCTGGGGCAACACTAAGGTCTAAGGAGTAAAATCTTTAGCGCTTTTGGTGCATGTCATGGCCATGTTTCTGCTAGAGGTTTAAAGCTGGGGTAGGCAATGTTGGAGACAGCTAGATTTTGAAAGGATCAACCAAAGAAATCCCAGTCCTTCTTTTCAGGCCTCCCTCCAAAGCTTCTCCATTCAAAATATATTTTTATGCACAACAAGTGCATGGGCAGAGAATTTCAACAAATATAACAAAAAATACTGAAATAAGTTGCCTTCCCTAGCTTTAAGTGTTGTACATTAAAAGTAGCTTGAGCTTAGTTAGATCACATTCAGAGGTAGAAGGGCTAAAGGAGTTATTTTAAATTTGTCTATTTATCCACATACAGTTGCACATTTATCATATTTGTAAAAATGTACTGTACTGAGCTTTCACAACATTGCAAAAGCAAAAAGAACCATAATTAGTTTCAGATTTTGTATTTTGTTATTTCAATATTGCTTACATACATAAGCAATACGTACATGATGGGCATGTGTGCAGCTTTTCATGCCCATACCCATCGCAGGATCTCACAATAATTAAGTCAACATTGTCACAGTGAATCAAACTTGCTTGGATCATACAGCACTTGCTAAATGCAAACACACAAAAAATTAGAAAATATCAAAACCTAAAATACACTATATATAAAGATTTGCCTGTTTTTATAAAACTACCTGAAATCAGTCAGGCAGTACTTACTTATAGCTGATAACACTGAACTGACCATTCTCAGCAAATGTTTTAAAACGAATCCTAATGACCCTTAATATAATTCATACTCACGCAAACAGTACACATGTAACACTGGGTTTCATCATAAATTAATAGTTTACACACCTGTCTGTCTGCTGCAGGAGACACCAACGATAACAAGACAGTGGTGGGACCGGAGGACGTGTCAAAGATGGGCTGCCCCTGTCTGGGCGAGCACACTAAGCTGGAGGTGGTCATTGAGGAGTCCTATGAATTCAAGGTAAGTCAAAATAGCTTTAGCCTCAGAGCCAACTCACCTATCACACTGATGTTTGCATGTTTCTTTCAACAACACTTCTCGGAAGCTGATATGGGTAATGAATTGACCAGACACTGCATTCAATCTGGAGTTGGTCCCTGGGCTGCCCACTGCTCCCTTCAAGGATGGGTTAAATGCAAAGAATAGATTTCGCTACATGTATGTGTATGTGACTAATAAAGTACCGTTTTACCTTCAAATCCTTAATTTCTTTTAGAGAAACTATGAGAGCATATAAACAAACTAAACAACATGACATTTAAGAATTATTCTGTTTTAATTAGTTGCACTGTGGACTCAAAGTTCAACCTGACCTCATTCAGTTAATTTGTTCCTTTGTTGAAGCTCAGTTAGAGCCGGGAGATAGTGACAAAATGAAACACTGATATTTTTGACTCTCACACTAACATCAGTTATGTCACAATATTTTAGGTATGACTGTTGAAGACGAACATTTAACTGGGAATGGGTTTTAAATTATTAGGTATGTACATGTAACTAATGGCTCTGTTGCTGAATAAGTCATTTCATCCAGCTTGAATAGTCAAAAAAGTTCAGAAGATTTAATAAAATCACTTAACCGAAATGCATGCTGATTTTATATTGCACTGACATAAAGTTGGAGGTTTTGGCCGTCTTGAGAAAGACACATTTTTTAAAAAAAAAAAAGCTCAATATCAATGCAGCAGACTTTAAAAAGCTCCTGTCAGCACAGTAATCCTCTTTTTAAAGTAAACTAATATTCATGTATAATATTGGCTGTGTGTTAAGATGTCACATGATATTGCACTTAGGGCTCCGGTTGTGCTGACAATTGCAGCTCTCTTTTCTGCACTGGTGTAAAGCAGCTTTATGCTGGCAACATCCCTTTTTCCTGAGGGATAGTGGGGTTTTGTGCTCCTCTGCATCTGTTTTGGTGAGTCACTGTGTACCACAGTGGGAGGAATGACACGGTTAATTGCACTTTAATTCACCACATCCGTGTCCTTAGTGTCATATGACAGTTTTAACATTGTATTGATACTGTATATCTCGTTGGCTGCCACCAACTTGTCCCTTATCGTTGCTTTCCTTGTCTTTGTGGCCGTCTACAGAGCACAGTGGACAAGCTGATCAAGAAGACAAACCTGGCTCTGGTGGTGGGGAGCAGCAGCTGGAGAGAGCAGTTTGTTAACGCTGTCACTGTCAGCGCAGGTGAGTCGTAGCGTCCTGAAATGTCTCATCTGTTCATCCCACTGAGAACGGACCTGTGGAAGATTGAGGCTGCAGGCAGGATCCAGCCCACCAGCTGCTTCTCACCAGCCTCACTGTTGTGCTGGGTTTTATTTTATTTTTTAAGAGACTTACGTAATAAATTCCAAAATGCTCCAGTTTGACATTGGCTGAAATTTTTAAAAAGCCTAATTTATCAGATTATTAATGAAAAAGCTTACAAAACAAAGCCTGTTTTAATATATTTTGGCAAGTCTGTGCTTATTTGCTGCTTCCTTCTAATCCAGACATTCCATTAAAAATGCATGATGTGGTGAATTCCTCATGGCTCATCATAAAAACTAAACTTGCCAGCTCTGCCTGGACAATTAAAGGCTCTGAAGAATTCACGTAGATGTACAGGGGATGGTGAACCCTTTTTATTTTGCCATTTCAAAAGTCGTTCACTTGGCTTTGTGAACCTTTTAGGTCTGTACTAGTGCACACAAGCATGCATTTGGGCTAAAAGCTGATTTAGAACCAGGGATGTGTCATTTTGTTAATACACTCTTTTCTCTCTTTCTCTTTCTGGTTGAGGTCACTCTGATTTTCATGCAGAGAGAGTACATATAAATAGAAAGTACACTTCCTACCTATATTGAGTCATAGCTGTATTTACAAAATTGAATGTTTCATGAAAAGGTTAGCTCCCACACATCCGTCAAATGGCTTAAAAGTAGAGGGGGTTTGTCTAGTCTGCTGTCAGATATGTTAAGTTTGATTAGAGCTGAAACTATTTACTGCTTCACCAACCACATTAAATGTGATGTCACAGCTGGATCAAATGATATTTTGCATCTAATTCTCCCAAACAACAAAGATTTGATTCAGGTTTCATACTGTGGGATATGGTCTTCAGAAAATCTCCAACAGAGACAGCAGAAGCAGCAAGTGGTTATACATATTTTGCCGGCTTTAATGCAACTCTTCTGTCTTTGCCAGGTGACGATGATGAGGAAGAGAGTGGGGAGGAGCGCTTGCCATCTTGCTTTGATTACATTATGCACTTCCTGACAGTTTTTTGGAAAGTCCTCTTTGCTTTCGTCCCACCCACTGAGTACTGGAATGGCTGGGCCTGCTTCTTCGTGTCCATTTCCCTCATTGGCGTTCTGACAGCTGTGACCGGGGACTTGGCCTCCCATTTCGGCTGCACCGTCGGTCTCAAAGACTCGGTCACTGCTGTAGTGTTCGTGGCCCTCGGCACCTCTGTTCCAGGTGGGCGTCTGCGGTGTCTGTCAGCTCAAACAGTGAACTTGACCTGGGTCTCCTCTGGGCTTTGCTAATGCAGTAGAAGCAGCTGCTTGGGGAGACTTGTGTAACCTCTGCCTCTGCCTGTGCTGTCAGTGTAATTCTCTCCAGAGCTCTTTGCCTGGAACATTAACAAGCTGTAAACTTAGAAAAACACATTTTCACTTGTTATTCTCTCTGTGCTGCCTAATTGTATTTCACTATGTGCTACACACTGCGACAGAAAGGCACAAATGAGAGTGTGAAAATTAGGTTTTGACAAATTTTAGCTCAGTAAGCCCCACAGACTCTCCTTCAAGTTGGCAGATGGGTTATGCTGGAAATCGCAAAAACACCAGCATGTTACTCTATCCACAGGTAGTGGTCATGTTAGCCTAGGTTTTCAGTTCATTTTGGTGGGCAGAGAGAGAGTTTCAGAGATATCTTCTTTCTACATTTCTGTGATTTAATAATGCATATTTGTGCTTTAGAAAGCGATTGGCTTTAAAGTATATGCTTATAGAATATTTTGTTTCAGTTTAATGGGTAAATGTTGCTCAAAGATAAATGCTGTACATGGTGAGGTGAGGTCCCCATGAAGTACTAATTGGTTCCACTTTCTAACAAGGTACCCTTTTTTAAATGTTTGTAAGTGGTAACTAATGGCTTTTATAACGGTTAACAAATCACTTACTTTAGAGATCATTCAGAGTACAACGTTCGATTGACCTTGTGTCATGTTTTTATTCTATCTTACTTCTACAATATCTTTGTTGGGAGTTGCACATGCACAGTTCCTAGTTAAGGACTACTAGCCAATCAGAAGCAGAGTAGGGCAGGTCCTGAAAAGCCGGTAAACACGGCAATGGTTCAGCTTTGTTCCCCTTACCAACTTAGCAACATGGACTGGAGCAAGAGTTTCAGAGTGGTGAGTTATTAATCTGTAACAAATGTAGCTTTCATCCGTAAAGTTATAACTGAGCTCTGTCTCTACATCACAGTAACAACTTTATGTCCATTGATTGCCTGGAGGGTAGCTAGTGTTTGGAAGGGAGAGGGGAGGAAGCAGGCGGACATCTTGTGCTGCAGCTCTGAGTGTTTTTCTGCTGGTGTTATTAAGAGCTTGACAGACTCGCCGCTAGGCGAGCATTATGACGAGTGTTTTCTTGTGACATCACATGGAAGCAGAATAAAAGGCTGGACTACAAACGAGCTGTTTTCCAGCAGTTCAGAGCAGAGTTTTCTTTGGAGATGGGAACTCCCTTTGGGCTGGACTTTGGGCTTTTTCCCATTGCAAACCTATTACATGCACAAAAAAAGATATAAACTCAATAAAGGAGAGGGAAAAAGCCAAAAAGTATAATAGCACCTCTTTAAATTGTCTGAAACCCTTTGTGCCCCTGAGTGAAATTTAATTTTTTTTTTATCTTAAGGGAATTCTGCCAGTCACAGTTTGTGCACACCACTGATCTCAGTAGCTGGTTTGCACAAATTCACATATTTCCTATGTCTTTCTTTGTGCTTAATTAATACCTCTTTATCTTTCACAGATACATTTGCGAGTAAAGTGGCTGCCATCCAGGACCAATACGCTGACGCCTCCATCGGCAACGTGACGGGCAGCAACGCAGTAAATGTGTTCCTGGGCATCGGGGTGGCGTGGACCATCGCGTCCGTTTACTGGCACACCAAAGGCACGGCCTTCAAGGTGAACCCAGGATCTCTGGCCTTTTCTGTCACCCTGTTTACCATCATGGCGCTGGTGTGTGTGCTGGTGCTGCTCTACCGCCGGCGTCCCAGCGTGTCAGGCGGAGAGCTCGGGGGCCCACGGACACCCAAGCTCCTCACCTTCTTCATGTTCCTTTCCCTCTGGTTCATCTACATCCTGTTGTCCTCCCTGGAGGCGTACTGCTATGTGCCTGGCTTCTGAGATAGAGGGAAACCCACAGACACGCCTCCTCTTGTTTTTACAGTCTACTGAATGTGTTTTCTCTCTGTTTTTGTCTATTTTCAAAACGGTTTATAACTATTTGTATCATTAGTTATTAGTGATACTGCACAATATCTTACTGACTTTGAATCTCTGGACTTTGGAACTTTGCTACCACCCACTATGCTGTGAAGTATAGCTTTAGCCACTGAATTTAAACCTCTCAACTTTTCTTCCTTTTTTGAAACACTATGTTCCACTGGACATTTATCTAATCATTGCTATCAGCATAAAATCACATCAAACCTCTGTCACATGACATGTAAAACTTCTGGCATCATGTCCTCTCTCTGTGTGGACAATTATTTGAGTTTTTAAGTGTTAAGAAAGCACAAGATTAAAGCATTCAAAAGATTCTTTGTATTTTGAAGGGTATTGTAAAATGGAAAATTAAAGACGGTGCATGGGACGACATTATACTTGGAATTTACATACAAGGAAAGACATAAATTGAGGCTGAGGAAGTGACCCGTAAAAACATATTTGTGTGTTGATATTTATTACTCAATCTAAACATTAATTATTCATTGTATATCATGTATAAGATGAACATTGTGCGTGGGAGTTTTGTGAAAGAGTAGGTGTGTTTATTTTTGCACGTAATGAGATCAGAGTTTCTTGGTAATCTTTTTTAAAGTACTGTATGTAATATTTTTGACAAGGCTATTGATGTGTTGATGTGTTCCTGTACATGTGAATCACAGCTCTGTCATGATCTTTTCACTGCTTTTCACTGGTCCCCTTACCCACAAAGCTTTCTCAATCAGTATCATATTCGCCATAACCAGGGTTAAAACATTTTTTTTAATACATAAGTCATTCTGGAGCACAGTGTCCGCTTCTACTATGAACTATAAATTCTTTGAGCACATTTATGATTTCTTTGCGTGTGTGCTCCTCTGCTCTTTAGCTCAATTTCGCGAAAGTCATGGCACCATCACTGACTCTACAAAAGACAGGAGTCTGAGTGTGGATACGAAAAGGACCAGTTTTTCCTATCTGTCACGCTGACATTGTGAATGTTCTTCGTCAGAGAGCGAAGAGCCTCTTTTCAGATGATGTAGGAAGAGTTATTAGGTCCTAATGATAGCACAATCACCAAACAGGTCCATCATTCGGGATGAAAAATGTGCTAAATGAGAAGACATGTACAGTTTTTCCTGAGTGTCTCTTTGTGTCGCACAGCAGTTGATACTGAAGTTTTTTTTAAATTTAATCTAGAATCTGTAGAGCCATATTTATTGTAACAGTATTATAGTAGAGGTATTTATATGATCAATTTTAGTTTTATTGATATGCACGTTTATTGTGTAAAAAGTGGAAATAAATGTTGCTGATTTATGATGCCATAAGATGCCTCATTGTCTTAATTCCACATTTCAACAGAAAAAAAACGTGAACACGAAGATCTTTCCATACGTGTCTAAGCACCAAAGCACATGGTCGCTATAATGTTACTTTAGATTTAGGATTTATCAGAACATTAACTCTTTCATTCAAGCAAGGTATTACAAAGCCAGGTGGGTGGTTGTCTGGAAAAGTGGAAAAACATCGTAACATTAATAAATGACAAAACAGGATTTCCTGACAATATAATGCAATCCAGTGCAACAAACTACAGCCTTATCAATAACCACAGTCAAAACAATAGTGATTCCAACCTAGAGGTCGGGGTCTCTCTAAAGGGTCACAAGATAAGTCTGTGGGTTGTGAGATGATTACTTAGGGTTGGAAAGAATAAAAGTTTTTTCACTTTTATTTCTCTCATTGTTTTAATGACAATTTTAAATTATTTTACCACTTTGGGCTTTGAACTTTTATTTAAATGAAATCATCTGAGAAGTTTAAGGGAACATCACTATGGTGTTACCAATAGCATTAGTATGGTTTTCTGAGCACTAAAGATAATTACTTTATTAATAACAACATCATAGTATAAGTATATGAATGTTCTAGTGTGTTCAAAACCACAGAAACACTATAAAATATAACTATAGTAATACTGAAATAATATAGGAACGATACAAAGTGGAAAGAAGTGGAGAGCAAAGCCCTGAACTCCGTCAGAGGAACAGCACTGAGCCACTGGTACAGGTATGTGGATGACACATGGGTCATAATCAAAACCATGGAAGTGCAAGCTTTTACAAAACACATCAACTCCGTGGACAATAACATCAAGTTCACACGAGAAGATGTCCACAACACTTTGGCCTTCCAAGACTGTGCTGTATACACTGAAGAGGACAGGTCCCTGCATATTGGGGTTTACAGGAAAACCACGCACACACTCTTACTTACTTTTTGATTCCGAGCACCCACTGGAGCATAAGCTAGGGGTCATCAGAACCCTGCACCACAGAGTGGACAACATACCAACCAGCGCCCAAGCCAGAGAGAAGGAACAGAACCACCTGATGATGACCCTAAATAGACCTTTGTGAAAACAGCCACAAGATCCTTTACATCTGAAGGATAAACAACACATGTTTGAGGACCTTTAGGTGCACATTTTAGACAGAGAGGATGGATGGTGTGAAAGAGGTGTCAAGGAAGCCATTTACACCCGGGATGAGAAGCCATCGCTGAACAGTGGAGGGGGTCTGCGCCACCACTTATCCACCACTTACAATGCTGTCCTTTCATCACTTCCCAGGAAACTTAACAAATGTTCATTTTTGGCCTCAGGTGAAGATGCCAACGATGGTCGTTCAGACTTGGCCTCGGGTGGCTCTAACGACCATGACGACTGTCGTTACAACAGCCAGGAGCACTAACGAACCAGCGGTATCACAGATCCTGGCAAATGATCCCACAGAGGTTAAATAGCTCAGTTTTCCTACCAGTCAGTCAGAACTGAAGAAGTCTCTTATATGAGGGATGAAACATTACCAGATGTTAAACGCTGCCACTTCTAACAACTCATAGACATCTGGTTTAATCTTAAACAGGACATTGTATGTTATAAGCTTATTATATGTTAAGTCTTACTATGGCAAGTATTCATATTAAGACTCCACATGTAGTCGAGTAAAAAGCACAATATTTCCCTCTGAAATGTAAAAGGTAGCATAAAGTCACATAAACTAAAAATACTGAATAGAATAATGAGCTTACCATCATTAAAGGCTGCAGTCAAAGAAAAATAGAGCTCCACTGGTGAGGTGTGATATAGATTTCATCAAGTTGATGATTGTTTTGCCTGACACTCATGTGAAGCACCAAATTACAGAAAATAATTTGAAAGAGAAAAAAGAGCGTTTTGAAATGTGAAAAGTATTTTATCACGTTACGCACTGTAGCTTACAAAGTGTCTTGATAATTGTACCATTTTTATTGCAGGCAGAAAGATGTACTAATTCCAAACACATTAACAGGGGAAATGAACCCCAGCTGTGCCAGAATATTATGATTACTTCTTGTAAATTACCATCTCTTTTGTGAATTGTTTGGGTGGTAAGATTACTTTTACTCAAAAACAGAGATTTTCATTTTACAGATTCTTTCTTTCCACAAGCTGTCAACTCTCTGGCAGTATTTGTATTTAAGGTCACTCCTGCTGTATGGGATGAAGGTCTAAGACCTGAATGCTGTTTTAAATAAAAATTCTGGGAGGAAATGAAGCTGTAGAACTTGGATGGATTTCTTCTTTCTTTTGCATTTGTCTTAGGAGCTACTAGTGTACAAGTCAAAATAACAAAACAACACCAAGTTCAAAACCATACAGGTATTTAGTCAAAACCAGATTCCTTGTAATAAACATTTTCATCATCCTTTTTTTCCCAGAAAACTAAATAAATGAAATTAAAATGCTCAATAATCTCCGGTGAAAGATGTGTTTATACTGGCCTGTTCAAAGCTAATGGCATTTAATAAAGGCTGGCTAGTCTAAATTATTGTTCTGTTTACAATAATCGCTTTGTAAAACCATTCATTTCATCAAGGCTTACATACAGTATATTGTATTATTTGTCATCCATATTTTCCAGCTCTACCATTTCGCTGTATTGAGTGGGAAATGAGCCATGGACTTAATATGCATACACATGCTGAGGCTGGATGGGTTTCCTACTTGCTGCCGAGAGCATGCTGGGATATGCTCCAGGCCCCTTAGAAGGAATATGAAGGTAAAGACTTTGGCTGATAAAGAACTGGTAAAAAAAAAAATGTAATACTCCTAAGTCCTCTGTTTTCTCTTTTTATTTTTCAGGGCAGTGTCCTGTGTGACCATTACAAAAAAAGAAGCATTTGACAGTTTTCGGATCTGCCAGTTCTATGGTTACACTTTGGTTAGAGCTGCACTAATATTTTGACAACAGATGAAATGACTATGTGTAATGTGAAAGGTATCACTTGTAGTGATGAACCCACACACAGCTATCTCCCAAAAACTATCTGCAGATCCTTTCAGCTCTACCAAATCTTTTAGCTCTGCTGTTTTTGATTTATCGCTGCACTCTCATCTGTGTTTTTTCCAGCAGTAGTAGGCAAATGTTTTTACCGAATAATCTCTGATTAACCCACTGTATGGCAGCTGCCCAACACCAAATGAAAGAGTTATCAAATATCTGGAGAACAGAGTGAAGCATTTAGCAGGTAAACAAGCCAGATATTTCCCTCAGGAGTTGGTAAAAGCAGAGCTGAAAGGAGAGTGAATATTGGACTTTTTTTCTCTTTCAGCTAGGTATGTAAGTAAGCAAATCTTTGCTAACTTTGCTAAGTTCATTCACCACCATATGATATTAATAGTTTTAGTCTCACGTGTGCTATAAAAGTCCAAGATGCTTGCGTGTTGTTATTAAACCTGTATCGTTTTGTTCAGAAGTGCTGCATTAAATAGAGATGTTATTACGCAAAAAACCTGGATAAAATATATTTGCTGACATGATTAGGAATTTATCTCTCTGGTGTAGTTTAGTCTGAGTGCCATTGTGGGCTAATGCTAATGGTTGGTATTTATATGACATGTGTGTTGCTATATGATGTGATTGAAGCGTAATTAAATTCATTAAATCAGCCTATTACTTTATCACTTGGTATCAGGAGGAAGTGTCCTCATACATGTTTTTAATGTACATCGCTGTATTTCTTTAGTATTCTCCTCTCTTCTAATCCCACATATGTGCCGATCACAAACTATAGATGTAAAATAGACTGTATATAAAAAGTGGACGTAGTCATCGTGACGTCACCCATTGGTTTGAGGACTGCCGTTTTGAAGCCCTGAGTTTTGCCGATAGGCCGCCGCCATGTCGATTTTACAAGTATGTGTGTAGAGCTAGCTAGCTTGCTTAGATGATAATTTTGTGTAGCAAACAACAGTCTTAAAACTAAATGTGCTCACTGGAGAAAGTGAACAGCCAACAACAAAATATGCTTTTTCAACGGCGCTGGTTAAATTTACACTTAGCTCAGGCTACACTTTAGCCTGATTGACAGATCGTCACGGTAACGACTGGTCAATCCCGTCCTTTACCATACTCTACTTTTTGGTCTACTTTCCTCTAAATAGGACCATAATTTACTAAATAAACATCATGTTGTATCGAAGAAGTCTTGAAATTAGCGAGTGAGACTATAAACTCATTAGGAAAGTGTTTAGTGAGGTAATAATTCAGCTGAGAAGTAGGGTCATTTTACCATTATTTCTAATGGAGCCAGACTTCTTTTTGCAACCAGAGTCGCCATCTGTTAGCCGTTTGATAGAATGCAGGTTTAAGGGACTTCAGTCTCTGACCAAAAGCTTTCCCGCTTGTGTAAAACTCAAATTGAATGAAGTGCTACCTAATTTTCTCTACAAGTGTTAGCTAGCCAGCAATTAGTGTAGTCAACACACCAAATCACTGCTACTAAACTAAATTCTACAGCTGCTTACACACCTGAAATAACACTGTTCGTGGTTCACCAGCTGATGCTGATGCTGATGCTGCTACTGCTGAACCACTTTCTGTGGATGCCGGCTAAGGTTTACTTATCATGAAAAACTTCAGTATTTCCATTGTCCAAATAGCAAGCTAGCTGGCAAGCTTGCTCACTGAGGTGACACAAGTGAATGACACACACTGGACAACAACCTTCTATGACAATGTTTGGGTGGATATAACCAGTCCAATCACAGAGTCCGAGGGGGAAAGATTCAGAGCTTTTAAGAAAAGATTCAGGGCTGGAGCCCAAGAATCAATCATCCACACTGACATCTTCCTTATAGGTTTTGCACAAGTGACAGACACAAAAGGGGGTGGTAAGGGAAAGGAAAGGATAGTTTTAAGCAGTTAGTGACAGCACAAATTTCATATTTTTCATTACTTTTCCTTCATATATTGAAGGAGCAGTAAGTGACATTAACTGCCACTAAATGTCGCACTAGAGCACCAGCATCCAAAACAATCCTACGCTAAAGCCCACCAGGCTCATTGACTCATTAGAAAAAACAGTACTTTTACCTTGCAGATCATTAGAAAACACTTCATTCAAACTGGACAGAAACAAAAACAAAAAAACTAAGATGGTTTTATCTTAATCTTTCCACTGTCCAAACAAACACTAACTCTGGTTTTGTTGAAATTAATCCTTAATTCACTGTGTCAGATGAGAAAAGGAACAGCCGTTTTATTACTCTCAGGGACTCACATGCTCTAACATGCACGTGAGGCCAAACCAAAACCAACAGCAGAGAAGCTCGGATGACAACACACACATATAGACTGTGATGACATTCTCTGTTCAGAACGCCATTACTCTGCTATATCTTTTCATAGCAAATATTTGAATTACTGCTATATTAATGTTCAGAATATCTTTTAAGTTAAGTAAATATTTAACATAGATCATACTCAAAATCCCTCAATACAGGGTCTTTTACAAGAGAACCTCCTGGGACTAGATGAAACAATAGAATTTTGGCCACAGATCATATGGTAACCTAAAGAAGCTCATTGAAATTCAACACTGTCCGTCCATGCCTGCTGCTCTGAAATGAAGCAGAACTATGCAAGCATGAACCAATGAAATCTCTGTTGTACAAGACACGCCAGGACAAGATAAAATTCTTGATGGGATATTAAATCATTTCTGTAATAGAGAATGGGTTATAAAGACAGAAGAGACAAGCTCTGTGTGTAATCATGAGTAATGTCTTCTGGCTTACAGTCATTACTGCAGTGTTTAAGAGGCTTACATATGTTTTCAGTGAACACATCTAAAACAAGCCCTCACATTATCTAATGAAACAGTGAAGGTTTCATATATATATATATATATATATATATATATATATATATATATATATATATACCTGGACTCAAAATAGTCTCCTGTTCCGACACACTTAAGTGATTCCTGCCACATCTATTGATCGACCATATACACATTCTTTCACATACAGAGGTGACCTGTGATTCTTCTGTGTGGAGGCTATGAGACTCACATGTCGGAAGTGACAGTAGAAATGCACGGCTAAAATGTAGCTGTAATAGGGGAGAATGGTTAATGTTTTCCCACTGCTCAGTTGTAATTCCTCTAATCATGAGCAAGCTTGGGTGATTTGCATCAGGTAGCCAGTTGAGCCACCCTCAGCCAAGGTTTTTTTCCAGGGCTGCGAGCGCATTGCTATTGTTTGCTATTATTTCAAATTGCTCTCTGGCAAAAGTTGGTGATGTCTTTGTTGAACTACAACAGCATCTATGGGAATATTTTATAGAGCTTTTACATAAGGACTCAAAACTGACTTGGTAAAAAGATACAGGGTGCAGACCACAGCCAGAAAGTCTGCATACTTGTGGCCCAAAAAGCAGAAGAAAAACCCCACAAAAGGTTTTTGTGAAGGCCACAAGAGATCCCAAATACACGAAAAGCAAACTCAGAATAAATGTGTCTACCTACTGCCTTTCTCTGCAGCCATGCTTGTTGACCTTTCGTTAACTGCTAAATTAGTGTAGAACTGGTGGCTTTGTTCTACTTCATGATTTCACACAATGAGAAGATAATTTCTTGGTCAGCATGACATCCGTGTCAATCATCTCCTCTCCTTGTGAAAGCAGAACAGTGGAGTATCTCTTCAAGCTAAGAACAGAAATAACTGATCCAGAAAATGGTGTGTGTGTGTGTGTGTGTGTGTGTGTGTGTGTGTGTGTGTGTGTTGCGTGTGGTTTGAGTTTTAAGTGTTTTATCAGGAAAATGATATAATGGACATGATATCAGCTCTATCATCTTTAAAATGCATCCAGTAAAAAAGCACAACAAATAAAAATAATTATTTTTAGTTCACAAATGTTATTAATAAAATATTATTAATTCCTACAAATATAATCAAAATAATTAGTGCTAATGTAATTAGTTTGTTAATTAATTAGCTAACAGAAAGTTAATATGCTTATTTGTTGATCAGACCATGTAAGATACCTTAGATTACTTTGGTCATGATTAATTGCACATTAAATGTGCATTTGTCACCTATTACAATGTAAGCAACATTAAAATGGTGCTTACATGGTAATGCATCAGTAGTAGTAATACATATATATATATATATATATATATATATATGCCACTTTTGCTTTTGACTCTTGAAGCACAATTTGCTGGTAGAATTTGTGCACTGTTACTTAAGTACATTGTTGAAAGCAGATGTTTTACTGGTAATGGGATATTATTAAATTCAGAGTGGTATTATTATTTTAACTTGAGTATAGAACTGTTATATGTCTTCCTTCACTAATCAGTTAGCTGAAGACCCACTAATTGCAGCCCTATATTATTCATAATGAAGACTGACAACTGTTCATGTCTATTTTGTCAAATATTTACTTGCATCTTATAATTTTACACAAAATCCAGTACATTTCAGTATTGGTATAATAAACTGTATAGTCAAAAATGTTATATCTTTATGAAAAGCACATATTTCTTTTATGTTTTTGCAGTGCGTTATATATGTTTATTGTTATACTGCTTAAAAGTGATGTAGGAAGTGCTATTACAATTCATTCAAGTAATAGTAGAAATAATGCAATATAAAAATACTCCATTCCAAGTTAAAGTCCTGCATTTAAAACGTCACTTGGAAATTATTAAAGGTTCAGTCTGTAATATTTAGGAGTGTTAAAGAAATGGAATATAATTTCCATAACTAGGTTTTCAGTGGCATATAAAGACCTTCTGTGTGCCACAGTAGCGCAAACACACTAACAGCGCTACAGAGCGCATTTCATCATTACATTGAATATTTACAATGACGGAAGAAAAAGACGTAGTAGTAGTAGTAGTAGTAGTAGTCTGGTTTGTTAGAAGTAAGAAGAGAAGAGAAATTATGACAAATGGAGGACCACACACTCACTGTCCCCACCACATTTTGGAATGTCTGATTATGTCACCATCACTGTTTGAAAGTATTTGTTAAAAATGTTCTGAAAATAGCTTGCACCAAGAAAGGTTAACTAATAAATTAAAATACTTTGAGAAAGGTTTATTTGCACAATAAGAAAATATGCAAATCAATTTCAATATAGAAGAAACAAATGTGCTGCTGCCCCGCGACCCTGTACGCAGAATAAGCAGTTGACGATGGATGGATGGATGGATGGATGGATGGACGGACGGACGGACGGACGGATGGACGGACGGATGGATGGATGGATGGATGGATGGATATTCTGTTATATTTTACTATTTATGGCAGCTGATTTTTTTGTTTTTCTTTTTATAAAGGAGGACATTTCCACCCGAAAGTGGAGCATACATAGTCTCCAGAGTGCAGGAAATTAAGTGTTTAATGCTCAAAATCCCCCCCCAGACCCCCACTGATATATTTCAACCTTTCATATTTCTTCAAAACAGTGTAAAAAAAATCTTCTCATCTTGTTTTTTAGCATCATCATGTATCATCATGTCCCTAATCAGAGCCCTTATAGCCACACCACTTTTCAACGCAAAGTGATGCCTTTGACCACACATACTATTTAGCACAAGAACTGACAGAGCATGTCAACCACCGTGTCTCTCCTACATGTTTTACGAGTGAGTCATTGGGTTCAATTCACAACCCTCACAACTAGAAGCCACTAAAACTTACACACTGAACGTTTAATAGCAAAATGTACTTTAAGTTTAAGAGTAATAGTAATCAAGCAGAAAAATGGCCCAATTGAGTATTATACTATTAGCCTATATACATTTACATTATACATATACATTGATATAATACATAAGAGGTCCTATGTTATGAATAAAATCTCAATCTTTAAAGGCTCTTGTGGTAACTACAACTACATCTGTTAAATAGGCTAAATGCAGTGTAATAAAAAGTAGGAGAAGGAGTAGGCCTATAAAGTAGCACAAAATGGAAATAATGAAGAAAAGACAGCAATACTTGAGTAAATATGTAGTTACATCTACCACTGGTGATCGTGAGCTAATCTTTCACACACTTTAAGATTTAATTATTAATAGTTTATTTTATTTTTTAAAGACTGTCGTCCAGCATCAACACCCCCCCCCCCCCTTCCTCTTCTTCTTCCTCCTCCTCCACTGGCCCGCACGTGCTGCGTGCTCGCCCCTGAGCCCTTCATCCCGTGTGTTTCGCCATTGGTCTGGGATGATGTCATCCACAGTAGAGACAATAGAACCCACCTCCCCGTCAGTGTCTCCTCACACACGCATCGCAGCTCAGAGTGACACACGTTCAGACGTGACGCCAGCTGAGTTAGCCAAGCACTGGTCATAACATGTATTTATGTATCTGTTTATTAGTAAGTCCGGCAGAGCTGTGCGTCTTCTAGTCAAACCAGGTCCGGGTTTTTTTTTTAAATGTATTTATGTTTTCGAAATACATGAACAAACGAGCAGGCAGGCAAGGTGTTACACATCTGGATCATACCAACGCATCGGGTCGTGATGCTCGGGCCACCACAGATATGAGGATTTCTCATTCCGCTGCGCATAAATGATGAATACACTACAGGACTGCCACTGTTGATGTAAGTGATGTTTCTTTTTAGTAACGTTACTTATTGTGGCGGACTGTCCGGTCGGCCTGACGCCAGCGAGTCCCCCATCAGCAGTGCTTAGTGCAGCGCTGTCACAGTACTACGTGTTGGTCAGGTTTGAAGAATAAAAAAATCGCCCCCTGAATGTATTGATGCTTCTGGTGAATTTTAATTTACAATTTGATGCCACGTATAAAAAACAAACATGCAATGCATCCTCGTGTTATTTCCCGCTGTACGAAGGAGGTCAGCAAGTAATAAGTGTTTGCCATAATAAGCGGCGGCGTGAATTATTTATGGAGATGAGTAACTGCAGCCATGTGAAAGCGCCAAGTATTAAGTATGTAAATGAACCCTAATTATGCACATACGCACTTGATCAGAATAAGAGTAAGTAGGCGAAGGTAAGGCCTGGAGGATCGGCCCGGTCGTCCACAATAGCTTTACTTCTCATCATCATAAAGGTTCAAAGAATGTGCTATGGAGATGCCATTAAAATACAGAGAAATTAGGCATAGCGCCATCTAGCGAAGGTTTAAACAGGAACTAATATATTTACTATGACTGGCTATACAGAATGCCCCTATAAACAACAATGCAGAGGAAGAACAAATATTAATATGTGGTTTATTTCAGCTCGTAGTGGTAATATAGTGGTGATAGGAGAGATGAGCATGCAAGCACATTATATTCCAAATAGCAGCAGCCAGTGATTTATTGTCATAGTCAAGCCTGTAGTCTCTGTCAGCATCATGGTCAGTTGTGCACAAATCCAGCAGAAACAAAAGCTAGTGTAAATAAAAACATGTCCCTGCCATGGATGGCAGTGCTACAGAGTTGAAGGACATCTCTGACATATGTAGCTGACTGATGAGAGCAATTTGGAATACAAACATATGGTTTATTTATGGTTGAAAATAACTTATTTATTTTCTCAAAACAAAGAAACACTCCAAAAATTAGCTGTGGTTAGACAATTTTTAGTGTGAGGCAGACAGGTTGTTCATGTAGAGGCACTAACTTCACAGACAAGACAAGACAGAGAGAGAGAAAAATCACTGCAGTGCATTTGCAGGAAGACACCAAGGGACATATCTAAACCAATTAAAATATTAACCCTGCAAGAAGCAATCTTTTTTATGTTAATAAGGGTCTGAACTGGACAGATTCATTTGTAGTCATCCAGCTCTGCAGCCCACAATTTGAAGCTGCCTTTAGTTCATATGTTGGTTTTTTGAACTGTAGAGCCAGTAAAGGTGACTCAATGCTTTCATCAGCCCCCCATATAAAACCATGGGCAGCCATTACCGGTGACGGTGTAATGTTTCAATGCAACTATAATCAAATTGTCTTTGAATCTCTCAGGAAAGTTAGAGTATCATCAGATCTTACATTGTACATCCATGCAATGGTAAAATTTCAAGCGATTAACTCAACAGTTCTTGGTAAATTCAAGTTCAATGCAACAATCTATTTACAAAAAAACATAAATATAGTTCAGAAATATGAAATATATTTATGATATATACAGCTATGAGCATTGAGATTACTATCATGAGATCAAACACAGAGCCAAAGATTTTACCAAAATGATTTTGTAGAGTGACAGCTCAATGAATAGCATTGTCTCCTAACCATAAGCTGGTATAGTCCCTGGTCTTCTCAGTGAGTTGTTTGTGTTAGGGCTGGAACTAATGATTATTTTCATTGATTTACCTGCAGATTATTTTCTTGATTTATCAATTCATTGTTTAGCTTGGAGTATAAAACTTTAAATAGTGGAAAGATGTCCATCATAAGGTCACATTTTAAAGGCCAAAGTGGCTTTTTTTGTCCAACCAAAAGTCTTCACACTTGATATTCTTGGCCTTTTTGCTTGAATATTGACCTGAACAATCGATTATCAAAATAATCTCTGATTAATTAAGTGCTTAAGGTTACTCCCACAGGCTACAGAAAAACAGGTCAGGAAGACTAGAAACTCTAATGTGCAGGTTTGTAAATAAACATTGTGTTAACCATGTGATGGACTGGCGACCTATCCTGTTTCCCCTGCTTTTTATCCAGTACATGTACACAGTGATAGTCTCTGATGACTCTGAATAGGAACAAGCAGTGGATGAATTATTTGTGGACTGCTCGAGATAAGTTAAGCTTTGTGGTGGGGCTGAAATTAATAGGATGTATTCAGCATTACTTAGGAGTACAGGGCTATTTAATTAATAATATCAGTTAAAAGTGTGAATTTGTGTGTCATCTGCGTAAGTGAATTAATGCAAATTAATCTAAGTAAATGCAGGAAATTCTTTTTAACTTAAGTTTAATCTTAAGTTTTATATTGCTTTATCTCATACTTTTTATAGTTAGAATAATGTAAATTAAAAGTTGTCTGTTAGATCAAATATAGAAAAGTTAGAAATTTATATAACATAACATAACGTGTTAAAAGACAAAAAGGTTAAAATAAGACCAAGAAGCTGATTCAGCTTTCCAAGATGAAACATGACCATATTGGTTGTCCAATGTCAACTTTAAAATGTGTGATTTCTTACTTTCCTCCTTAGGAGAGTTTTGGGACCAAGCATAACCGCAGAATCACTCTTACCATTAATAATGATTACTTCATTAAGCGTGCCTTCTTCTAAATGTTGATGCTGCAGGCCGATGCTGCAGGCCTGTGACAGCCGCAGGGTGTCAGGCTGTGTTGTTGTTTTCATGCACACTCATACTTTCTTAGAGGTTGGTACTTTCATAAAGATGGTCTGGCACAAAGTGTCGATGGGGAAAAGAAACAGACTGCAACTAACAGATGTTGCTGCAAACTTTTTTTGTTAAAGTTCAGCAACCCCCCTGTCAGACAGAATAGTGTCAGATCATTTTTGGTGTTATTTTATCTGAGGGGGAAAGTCTGCAGGAGACAGAATGGTTTGGGGACTCACTGGGACTGTGCACACTTGATCCAACAAGTTCCTGGGTTCCTTTGTATCTGAGGTCTTACTAAGCAAAAACTCCCTGGTTCAGATCAAAACACACTCTAAAACAAACATGGATCAAATACTGCCACAGAATCCACATCAGGTTTCAGCATGTAATATTAGACCATGTTTATTCAGTTGTTGTCTCCACCAATTAATCTAAACGCCTCTCTGTGTATTTTTGACTGTCTGCAAGGTCCATGATGTCACAAAGTTTCAGTTCTTTGTGACATGTGGTGGACAGAAAGCTCAGCACAAGCATCAGACCTACATTTTGGTGGTGTTCAGATTTCCACTGTCAGCGGATTTCATAGCAATCAGTAACCATGACAGTTTAAAAAGCTTTTTAAAAAGATAAATCTTCAACGATTTTTAAATATATTCAAAGCATATTACTGTTCGTCTTATCTTAATGTGACAGAGACATTAAATCCCAACCAACCACAAAACCTTTTTCCAAGCTGCTTTGTCTGTATCTATTCTTAGTGGTCTATTTTAGGACAGCCATTTTTTGGATTTCTTATTAAATTGGAGGTCAAACTCCTGTCTTATTTTTTAACATTACAATGTGCCATCAGTCTGTGCTAGCATAGCTTTTTTTATGATGGTTAATAGAAATGATTGTGCTGATCAAGGTGTTGTCTATAACTGATTAGCATTGGTTTGCTCCTTGATTAACAATAAAGATTTTTCAATATGTATTAGTAGGGGCTAGCCAGTGATTCTGGGCCACCCTGACAGAACTATTGCCCTGCAGCCAAAGTGCCACAATCCCATTTTTTTCCTCTTATAAAACAATAAAACAAAAGCAACCATTGTGTTGCCGTTGCTGTGTAGGGATTATGATATTGTATGTCCTAAAGGTCAAGCGTCTGGTGTGGTGTTAAATCTGTTTGATTCAATAGTAGAGGGAAAGAAGAGATGGCTGAATGTTCCCAATCACGCTGCCCTTTGATTGGCCAGTTTGTGCAGTTGCTTCCATCACTTTCTGTCCGCTGACTGTGGAGAGTAGGTGATGTAATTATTTTGACTTCCCCTCAGTAGCCCGTAGTGGTGTGAGCTCTGATGAGACAGTGAAACAAAGCAGATCAGAGTGAAAAACAAATGTAGCAATACACATATATTGGCAGTAAACATAAAGATGTATTTGTCTTACCAAGAAATGCAGGATTAATGCAGCGTTTTGATGTGGAATCGATCTGAATCGATCGAACAATAGGACCAGCATTTTAGACATCAAAGTCTACGTAAGAATGCTTGCTAATCAACACAAGGCTCATCCTTGTGTGTCATTATTGTACTATTATCATAGCATTGTTGACAAAACACACTCTCACTGGGCATCTGAGTCACACCCAAGTCATCAGATATAGCAGGACTTCAAGTTGCAAGTCATTTTCCTTTGTCTCAAGTAAATGTTACCTCATTATATGTGTGATTCAAGCCTGATCAGCGTGCAAGTCATAATGACTTCATCCACTTCCCCAGTTAATTTCATTTAGTTGGTTCTGTTGTCCCACTCCACTTTGTTGGGCAATTGAACATTCATTTAACTTTACTTGGATGTACAAAATCATTTCAAATCTGTTTTGTTCCCTATAGAAACACAAGACATGTGAACATAACATACATGCATCATTTGTACTATTTTAAAGTACTTAGGGTTTAAATGGTCTTCCAAAGCTTATCTTGTTATTCTTTATTTAATCTGTATACAGACAAGGTGATCCTGGTTGATTTTTTCACAAACACTTGACAGTAACACAATGACAGACATTAACATGTGTGCGCTGCTAACATTATAGAAGTTTGATTTTCACCCAATTGGCCACCACCCATAATCATTCAAATCATGTTTGTGATAGGCAGGAAGTGATTTGCTCTCTGCTGTCTTTGCATGTCTACAACCCATTCTTCTTGTTATTGTTAACATTTCCACCCTGGCAAATATTCAAGGGAAGAATCTATACTGCAATGTACTTTTATTTGTTTTTCTTGAAAGTAGACGTAAATCTCAATATGGTTCTAAATTGAATACTTCCCACAAAGCTTTGGTGGCCAGGCAAATGTATTTTCAGTGTTCAGCAACACAGAGTCTGCCTTGTTAGAATCGGATGCCAAATGCTCAAGAGTTTAAATCCCGATAAGCTTGATAATTTTCTGCTTTTCTGCTGATTTGTGAATTGACTTGCTCTCTGATACTAACATCTGTGCAGGCCAAGGAAAGACTTTCTTTTCATTCATGAGACCAACATTTGCTGTAGCTGAAGGCTCATTCACCGCCTTCATAACATGGCCAATCATTTGTCTAATTCTGCCATATGACTCAGGATTAAATCCAAAAGTCCCATGATGGACTTTATAATCCATGCACATTCCTGAAGATTAAGAAAAGTACCATCATGAGAAAACACAAAGGGAGCAGAGTCCATGTATTTTCCCTTTAGTTCCTCGTTGTCATGCTGCATTCCGGTCACAGTTGGAGGTTGGAATTTACGACTTCCAACCTCAAAGTGTTCCACGTGTTAAAAAGTGGGCCATTTTGATGAAAATGAGTGACATAAATATACATTCTTTGTTAACTGTGTTCACAGCTAGTTTCCCAGCTAGTTAGTAATCTGCAAAAGCAACTCAATCCAAACTCTTGATGATTACAGTCATTTTTGGATGTGTAGAGCTACACGGTCAAGTTAGCATGGTTAGCAAGAACAAAAATGCAACATTCAGGTAGACTTTCAAAATGAAGCTAGTGGTTAAAGTTGTGAAAGGTTGCACTTTGGTTAGTTGTAGGCAACAAAACTATTTGGTTAAGTTTAGGAAAACATCATGATTTGGAACAAAATAGCTGTAACTTAACTTACATAAGTTAACATTACTAATTTCACTTACACAACTTACGTAACTTACCTAACCAAAGTAACCTAGCTAAAAATGTCGACTTTTTGTTTCACACAGGAAACGCTTTTAGCATTCAGAAATGACGCTACAGGGCTTCCCCCAGTGCATTGAACTATGATGCTAAGGAGCTTCCCAGTGCATTTCAAATTGACACCAAAGGGTCTAGGCCATACGCTACAGCTTGGGAGTGAGAACGAACGGGTTGAGAACGGGTAGTTTGTCAAATGTTTGATCATTTTTAACATTTTCCTGAGCAACAATTATGCAGCAAAGATGACTTTCGGAGATTATTTACTCTAACCAGCTAGCTAATAACATTGGCGGCATATGCTAACAGCAATTTACATACAAGAACAGGTTTTACTATGATACTATGATAGTATGTATTATTTTTAATTAAATACAGGCCGAGGGAGTCGAGGGAGATGGATTTGCTTCGAGTTCACAAGTAGAAACTCCGACTTTAAGTGGCATTTTATTGTACTTTTTTCTAGTTGGAGATCAGAAATCTTAGAAATTCAGTGCAGACAAAACTAACAATTGAGTAGATAATGAACTTGACATAGCTTACACAGACTGTTTTCTATCTGTGCCTCTGTTCACTTTTACACAATAAACAGAAACAGAGTAGAAACCATCTTTGTGATCTCCCATTGGCCCTCATTTATCATTGTTGCGTAGAAACGGGCGTATTTTTGTGCGTGAGATTATGCTTACACTGTTCTCAGCGCCTGATTTACGAAGCTGTGCGTACCTTTGAAATCCAGTTGTACGCACCACCTGGTGTTGATAAATGCGGCGGCTGAAAACATGCGTAATTTGAATGAAACGCCCCCCAATTATTCAAGCTTCAGGAGGCTGCACCCAGGACTTCACGGCAGGGACTGGCAGAATACGGCAAGAAATACATGGTTTGGAGCAGGAAATCCACAAGTTAAAACTTCAGAAACAAAATATTATGTTGTTTTGACAGATTTAAATAAAGATTAAATGTTTAGTTTTCCCACTAGAGCCCCTCACCGGCATAAATGTCCAAAAATATTGTGCATTTTAATATTACGAGGTTTTTCATTTGGAAACAATTTAATACTTTTTAATTCGATGATTTAAACTGGATACATTTTTGACAAAATGTTCAACGCGCTTAAAACTGGACACGAGCGGTCAGATGAGCCATAAACAATTCAGGTCCAGCCCAAGAGCCAGTACTGGAGTCAGGGGGACCACCGCGCTGTCAACCTCGCTGGAGCGGACCAGTGCGTGCTGTCAGCCCCAGAGGAGGATGCGCTCATCCCGGAGGAGCAGGGCTCGGGCCAAGAGCCTCTCACTGATTGTTTACTTTGATGAACGGAGGACATGTACGGACAGATACGGGGCGGTGTACCCCCAGCGTGCAAAGCAAGCCTTCATAATGTTTTGTGGCTTTGGGAAACAGTGCTCTGTGCTGTCCTGGGACTATTACGCACGGACACGGATCTGGACGTGCACGGACACGGTTTCAGAGTGAAACATTGTCCAAACACAATGATGAGCTGCACCATGTCTGTACCACGCGTTCTGTGCAAACTAGAAGTTTTTGTCTGTTCCTAGAATTATAAATTGGCTACTTGTGGTGCACCAAGAGACAGATTTAAAGTCAAGTCCCAAATAAGCTCAAAATGAAAGAATGTTGCTCTGATAAAAAGCTACTCCATCACCTCCGGGACTGGGCTTTACGCACTGACCCAGGACTCACACATGAACAGAGATCAGCATGCCAGAGTCTGGGGACGCGGGGCCTATAGCGGGGGTGTCGGTGTTCGCTCTGCGGTCATAATATAAAGTTTGTCTTATAATAAATGCAGGGCTTTGTGCGCGACATGTCTGTGCCCGCCTCACCTAAAGGCCGTGGGGCTGTGTCTATTTCGGCAGCCAGTCTCAGTGCTTCATGCCATCCGCTTATGCTCTTCGTTGTTTTAACATTTTTTGCTCATAGCCTTTTCATTTGAAGGTCCACATTTTATTAAAAGCAAACCCAAATAAAAGACATCAAAAGCTACGATAAAATAGTCCAAATACAAATCAAAGCATGTTTTGACTGTACAATAGGCTGTATAAAGTCTGTGTTGCTCAAATATAAACACACAAATTAATGTTTCAAACGTTGTTTCTGTTACAGTGGGTCATAATATATCATGTATTTTAGTTTGTCAGTGCGTTTTGTGCTGCTAGGAAATGATTTCTGCGCATTTCGGCTCTAACTCAAAACTTGCGTACATGTACACCACCTCCTGAGCTGGCGTAGGATTTGAGCGTGCCGTACGCCAACGTCCATATTGATAAATGTCAAAGTCACCGTGGTTTTGGGTGTACGCAAGGTGTACGCTTGAAATTTGGTGTATGCACTTTTGATAAATGAGGGCCATTGTACTGTCAAATTACACTGAGGTCTGAAAATGAAATGAATCAGTAATAAGTACGGCTGTATATGATGCTGAGGTTTTCCAAATTTACAGGGTCAACAATGACGGACAAAAGGCTGAAAATTACTGTCTTTACCTACAACCCAAGGGGGTCAGTTTATATTACTCTTCTTGTTTTACTGAAAGAGAAAAGGGTGTTTTTTGTCAGCATGCATCAATGTCTACATTAAGTGTGAAACAATTCATGTTTCAAAGATCCAAAGTTAAAAAAAAACGCTGAAGCTCATTTATGAACATGTTATATCTTGTTTCTTTAATTCATAAAAAACAGCAAAACAAAGTATCAGAACATCAAGCTGCGGTATTATGTGGGGTTTTTGAGCTCAACTATTTCTTGTCCAATAGCAGCGACTTCCTGGGGTCTTGTTGTCAGCATGAGGTTGCCAGCAAACCTGTGGAGACTTCAGAAAGTCACTGCTTAGTGCTTAGAAATAGCCCGGCACATAAGTGGAATTGATCTTCTCATTCATCTAATTGTATTTCCCAAAATGCCAAACTATTCCTTTAATATCACAACTAGTACTTTTCTTGTGTAGCTTCATGTGTTAGCATTGGAAGAGCTGACACTGTTCTGACATTGTGTAATTGCAATGTTTAGCCTGTCTAGAAATGTAAAAATCTATTCATTGCTTTCAAGTGACATCAGCAGCTCCACAGCAAGCCTGCTGAGTCTGAGTGAGTAGCAGTACAACCTCCTGTAAAACAAATGTTTGACCCACAGTGCTGTTAGGTATATTATTGTGAACATCCTGGTACCAACTTTGTGCCCAGTGCTCATAGATCTTCCTGACCATCTGTCAGTTTGGTTATGTGTGTGGACGACCATATAAAGACAGAAGTGGACTGCCTCCTGTCATTTTGTGCCAACTTAGAGCTAAACACCAGCAAAAATGTAGGAACGTGGATTGTCCTTTGACAGAAACGGCCTGCTCATCAGCCTCGGGAAAGAAGTGACTCAGATGACTAATTTTCCTGTCGTCCACTATCTCAAGAAGCCTTTTTTACTGTGACGAAAAAAAATCCTTTCATGCAGCAGAGGAAGAGATTCTCTAACTGAAGCAATTTTACGAGCCAGTAATTGAGCAGCCTTGGTTTTTGCTTTGGTGCTGTCCACTGTGCTGTGTGGGTGTTTGGCTGTCAGGTGGCTTTTGATGAAGGAGCTGCATAAAGCCGGGCCGGAGAGAGGGAACGGCGATATCGCCATCAATCTTGCAAAGCCAGACAGCCATCTGTTCCCAAAAACACCAGCCCACTCAACATCTTGTCCCCAAGAACACCCACTGCATCAACTCTGCAGCTGAGATGCACTGTACACCATGCTGCCTAAATCTACACTGATATTCTTCCTAGACCGCTATCTGCTATAAGTCATGAACTGTCCTCCAGACCTGTATGTGAGGCATCATTTCATGCACATCTCACATTCTCTTTTCAAGACAAAAATAATTAGATTATTGTTTGATTATTAGTTTATTATTGTACTCACCATGAATTTATAATTATTCCAAATCTGATTGAATTTGGTTTTATGAAACATTACACGTTTCAGAAGTGCAAAGCAAGCAAATTATAGCTGTTTATTAAATTGCAGGTTTTGCTCAGGTGTTTGGGAAAGAGTTAAATGATCTGGAAAAACACTAGCATGTGTGCTGTACTCCTCTCTCTAGCTTATGGCTGTGACTGTAAAGCTGCTATCTTTATTCTGCTGTTGGGGTAGCAGTGAGCCCAGGGAGGGCTTCATGATCTCCCCCGTAGGCTCATGCAGCTCTCACTAACAGGAACTGATTGGCACTCTCCTTCCTTTTGAGATATTTCTTTTTATCTGAGTGAGTCCTTATTTCAACTCGTTACACTTTCATGTGCTCGAATTCTGACGCAGCTAACGTGATTGCAAAGCTTAGCATACGTTCCTTAAATATTAATACATACCTAATCATGCGCATACATTTGCATTTGCCTCTCCACTCCTTGATCCATCCTGTGACATTTGTTTATTCAGCCTAATATAAGTAGCTTGCGCTGTCAGAAATTTCATATATGATCCTCAGTAGCTGTTATGCCTCAGTTATTCTAAAAGGGGCTCATAACTTATTCACACTACTGTCAACTTCTGATGTCATGTATGCCTTAGTAGATATATTATGCAATCTGATACACAACACTGATATGAGTTGTGTGATATATGATATTGCTGCAGTTTTGCAGCACACATGGGTTTACGAGTTCATTATTGTGCTCGGTTGTAGCCTTGCCATATTCTACGACATTACACATTTACACATTTATACATTACAGATTGTCTGATGGCCCTGGACCCGTAAACATCAGATTTGGCCATGAAATTCAGCAGAGCTCCTTTGTTTTAACAATGAGCTAGATCCTTTTGTCTCTCTGCACTGCTCTTTGATAGATTGGCTGGCACACCAGTTCTGGGATTTGGCAATTGAAGCTATTAACAATGGGACAGTAATGAAAAACAAACTGAAAAGAACAAGTCTGTTTCTTTGATCATGCAACAGTTTCCGCGTTTGACAAGTATCAAACAAGTGTATCAAGCAGATTGAGGTGGCTCATTTTTGAAAGGCAATCACTGCAAACACACAATAGTATGTACTGTATGTTGACAGAGCAGGTTAGCTTATAGCCTTTTATCAGATTCCATTAATGTGTTAAAAAGGCAAATTAATTAGGACCAAGCAACTGAAATGATTTCACATAAACACAGTTAATTAAACACAATTTCTATTAACGCCCTATTCACTAGCAAATACCACACAATCAACAGGTACGATTAAATGATTTATTGATGATCAAGACAAGATGTACGAGGCTTGAAGTTGCTGAATAGACATTCGAAACGTTGTGGGGAAGCTACAGGGAAATAGCGATAGGGAAATCCACCGTACGTACCTACGACGTACCTCCTTATAACCCTATGGAGAGGAAGAAGTAGATCAGGAGGCAGGACAGAGAAACGGGGATGTAGTATGCGGGAGCGAAGAAGAGGAGCTGAGGCGCGTGGGTATTTATGGAAATGCTGGCGATGACGTGGTAGATGTGTGATCCTGCTCCTGAAACTCTGATAATTAGCTCCACATCAACAGTGCTGACAACGTTAAACAGTTTTATTCTCATAGGTGAATCCTTTCTCTAACTGTCATTTATCACCAGTCTGGCCTCAGGACCAGAGAACAACAGGACAGAACAGAATATTTGAATTCTCAACAGTATTTACCTTTTTTGTCAACATTTTAATTATTTTAAACCCACTCCATCATTACAACTCTTTACCGGAATGACATTGACAAAAACACTTTGCTGCTTTCTACAAGTTTTCATCCTACTCCTCTGAAAAATGGTCTGCGTACCAGTCTATTGTTTCAACTGAGAAGGATCTGTCATTCCACAGAGGACTACATTGATAAGGCGCTAGACATGAAAAATAGATTTGCCCAGCGGGGGTGCGCTTCGCATTGGACTGATCAATCATATGAATTGGCTCTTTAAAAAACGCACTCTACACAAAAAGAGTGCAAAAAAACAAACTAAATTCTCTGTAACATTTAGTAATCAATGCTGGGTCCATTCCTTTGCCATACGATCGGTTTTGATCATGATACGCTTCATTCATTAGATACGCTGTTCCTGTGGTCTTGCTTATGTTGGGAAAATAATTAGAAAACTTAAACAAAAGATCAGTGAACACAAAAGTACTATACACAGAAACAATCAGGTTCATCCCATAGCTGTGCACTTCAGTGATGCTCACCATGACGTCGATTCACTACGGTTTTGTAGCATTGAACAGGTCACCCTACCACCCAGGAGCGGTGACTGTGATTGGCTTCGAGGGGACTTGAATGAATTCTTGCTAAATATTTTTCTTGTGATTCTGAACATTTTGAACATTTCTTGTCTGTATATGCTTTGTTACTTAATGATTCACCTGTGTATTTCCCTGTCCAGCTCTAAACAGTCCTGGATAAGCATGAATATGCACATATATTATCAGGACCAATAAGTGTTGTGTCCTGTTGATTGCATTCATTTAAATATGAATGCACTGATGCCCCAAGTTATTCTTGAGGCCTTGATGTTTTTGTTGCACCTATATAATAATAGAGAATAATAGAATTTTTTTAGGCAACATTTATGGTGATGACAGTTTTCCCTTTGCCTATTTTCTATAAATGCCATTGTTTTTTAACCTTAAATTATTGAAGTATGATAAAATTGTTTTTTGAATCTATTGTGGGGTCAAATATTGTGTTTTAATTATATTTTCTCTATTTATCTATTGATGTATAAGGCACCAGCAAGATTTGAGAACATATCTGTCAATGAATGCAACATGCTACATCCATCTTATAGATCACTCTGGAACGATATACCATAGAGAGACTCCTAAGACTAGCTAGATCTTTAGTACTGGAAATGGGACTGAATGTTTTGTAATTGTTGCCTTATTTCATGAGGAAGTGGGTGATTGGTGTAAACAAACAAGTCACCTCCTACAAAAGATGGCTTCTCAGTATGTAACACTATTTGCCTGATTGTGTCAGTATATATTTTTTTGCAAGTTGGGCATTGTGTGGGAGTTTCCTTTGCAAACTGCCTTAAACCCAAAGTCCTGCAAAACCAGATTCTCATTACTGACTCGACCAGTAGTGGCAGAAGTACTCAAACCCTCTACTTAAGTAAAAGTACCAATACAACAATGTAAAATTACTTAAGTACAAAAGTATTGTCAGCAAATGTACCAAGAGTCCAAGTATCAAGAGTAAAAGTACTTCTAAAAGTACAGAAAGATGTCCCCTGTGACTGACTGTTGTAGCTGGCATGGTGGAACTGGTTTTAACTACTGTATGTACCAGGAAGTAGTTTAGTCATTCCCAATCTAGGGGTTGCCGCCTGTAAGGGTCACAAAATAAATCATGGGTGGACGGACATGACCACAAAGCTTCAGCAGGCCAACCCCATTTATATCCAGTTGCAGGTTTGACTGTATGTAGTAATGTGATGTGTAAAATGTGTAAAAATTTTAACATATTGCCAACAGAAGCTTTTATTGTTACTAGCCCTTCAGAAGGTGTAAGGCATCACTGTTGTACTTTGTTTTAGTATTTTCCATCTCTCTTTGACTCTGTGGCCCTTACTGTCTGCTAAAACTATGCCCATGAGTGAGTGAAAAGGCCACTAGCCCGCCTGCAGTTTACAGTGTGTGAGAGAAAAGTGATTAGAGTGATAGTGACTTCCACCATGATAAAACTGGGTCAATGTAACCCCAACCCCCTCCACCACAGGCAAGGCTGAAAAAGGAAAAAAAAAGATGAGGATACCATCACCAGACTCTGTGCGTGGATATAAGCATGGGGACACTGGAGCGTGGTTTGCTTTCTCTATGGGTCGGTATATGTGTTGTGTTGGGACTGAAGGCATCCCCAGATTATTTTGACATGATCCTTCCTCCACTGTAGTCTGTGCTTTACAGTGTCACGTTATAATCTGTCCCCGTGTATGTTCTCTCTACCCACATTGTTTCTGTCAGCCTTCAGTATCTGTTCCTCTGTTTCCCCACTCTGAGAGTTTCTTGGCTGGAATGGCTTTTAAAATGAAAATCCACCATAACAAACTGTTTTAAAACAACTATAGTCTAGTTTGTTGTGAGGTTAATGTATCTCCACCTTAGCTATTGCTGAGTTTAAAGTGTAAAGTGTTTTGTCTAAATGAAAAAAAAACATATTTTATCACTTACACTAGTGGTATCTAGAAATGCATATAGATTGATTTACTTGTCTAGGTTTTGACATGTCTTTCTCTGAAATGTCTGCCCCTCAATTGAGGTGAAGACAATGGAGAATATGATGTTAACTATTTCAATTGTGACTATATCTTCAGTAGAAAGTAGATCCAATAAAAAGCATTCACTGTGAGATCTTTGGAGAAGTTGCTGTTAAAGGGTTTGAAGGTAATTTTGGTAATCTCTTGTTCTAGTTGAACTCTGTTTGAGCTTAAAGCTAACATCAGCATGCTAACATCCTCCTAACAAACCTGTATAGACGGCCCTACAGCCAAAAGTAAATTAAAGTATTATCAACCAAACAACTCCTGGATGCGCTCATCTCTGATTGATGTTATTTAACAGTGTGTGTATCAGAGGGTGGATTTTCATTTTAATAATATTTCATGTTAACGTTTAAGAGCAGCCCTATAATAAATGTACCAAGTCAAACGTCCGGTAGTAACTGTACCCACCTTTTATTAATAGCATTAATCATAAAGGCAATTTAATGATACAAAAAAACTTCTATATGTGTTTTATTACAAAGTGTATATTTATAAGCTAAAGCCAGTTCAATTGTTTTTGCTGTGTCATGGTGAGAAAGCTTTCTCTCCAGCTGAATTGTATTGTTGTGTACGTGGTGACCTTCTGTTTATACCATGGCCTAGACAAATGCTCATTTCTAATTGGCCCAAAGGATTCGGTTTTATTATTATAATTTAGTTTATTCCAGAGGCAGAGGATGAACAGGCTGGGTGACTGGGAGCAGGAAGTGTTTCATATCAGGAAATCACATGGCTCTCCTGCATTAAACAGACTTTAAAGTGAAGAATCCCACTGAACCATTAGCTCATTTTTGGAGTCTCTATGTTGCAAAACAGGGCAAAGATACAGTAGCTATATTATTTTGGTCAAATTTAAGTACAGCATAAAAATAAAATGTGCATTTCACAGGAGCATTCACATATATGTTCTTCTTGAACAGTCCCAAGGCAATCATGACAAATCATCCATTGTCAGTTGTTTTTATTGCAGGCTTGGGCATCATTATATAGTGCAGAGTCCTGCTAGGTTTTACAGTATATGTAGCTATTTTTAACATCAGCCATGACTTGCCTTGGCTTATTATTTCATGTGACTGAAAGTGTGTTGTTAAGAATGAGGACTCATCAGAGGGATGAAGGTTGTTGAAGCTTATTTGATACAGCTTTTGTAACTGAGCTTTTAAGAAGCCTCAATGCCATCGGGATTAGTTGGTATTATTTGCTGCTAACATCAAACAGGTACACACTCTTGTACCTTTGAATTTTGAATTTTATATCCAAATGGTCGTGATATTACTGGGAAACAGTTTAAATTTCAGTGTCAAACTCCTATGAATATAGATGAGTGTTAAATGCCCAGCAAGTGGCCCTGGTATAAGCAGGTAACAGACGGATGTGCATGTTTAAATAGATTTGGAGGGGGGGGGGTCAACAGTGTTTAATCCTTTCAAATCAAACATGCACCTCAGTGGGTATTCTGTTTATATAATTTCTCCTTTCATTTGCAGCAGATGTGAAAGGAAAATATGTGTGACATGTTAATGGTCAAAAATGAGATGGTGGTTGTTGGTTTTGTATTTGTTTATGGTATGTTTTGGTATGCAAAAGGCACCTTACAGATGACTTGCAAAAATATGCAAAACATAAAAATCTATTGTTGTTATAGTCATGTGTTGTCATTCTTGTATTCTTGGATTTGGGGGTTTACTTTACATTTCACAAAAAAAATCAAATGTAATCAAATATACAATATTATAACATACTAAATCAATCGAACAATTATGCTCACATTTATGTGTATGTGCTGTCTAATATTTCATAGCTGCAAGGCAATGTTCATAACTTTGTATCAGCATGTGCTGTTTGTCTAAACTTATGGAAGGTAAAGTGTGCCCCATATCTTCAGTGTTTATTAAATTATAGTAATTTCCTGACTACTCTTTTCCTGTCTCTCTCTCCCGCTTCACTGGACAGCTTTGCATGAACCCAGATGCCTCCCCTCCCTCTTGATGAGCGCATAGTGGTCATTCAACGCCCTAAAAACTTAGCCCTGTGTGAGGCTTCCCCACAAACCATCCCGCATCACTCCTCTCAAATATCAGCCTCTTCCAATGGACAAGTCACTCATCCTTCTCAGTCGCATTTCTATTCACCCGCCTGTAAATCTGTGACTCTGGGATGCAAGCGCAGATCCTCCCGTGCGCAAAAATTCAAGGCCGACCAGCCTGTCATCCCAGCTGGTGTCAGACACATCCCCAGCCACTGCCATAGCAATGGCACAGTAACACTTGGCCCACGGCTGCCCTCCCACACACATACTATTGATATCAGGCTGACAGTGGACAAGGGAGGACGAGGAGTATTAAGCAACTCATTAGGGCGCAGCGGAAGTGTAAAAGGTGGTCAAGCAAAATGTGTTTCTTTACAGTTGGATCAAGGACAGTGTGAGCGAAAAATTGGAACTGCAGGAAGGCCAGGTGTAGCCGAACAAAAGTCACAGCGAAGTCGCCATAGTCAGCTGTCATCTTCCCCTGGAGGCGTCTTACAGTTCGTCCCCGCTCAGGCACAGCAGCATAGGTTCAGGAGTGAAAAGGAAAACGCTAGTTTTCTTAACAGAAGTGACCAGGAATTCTCCTCTTTAAGTCACAAGAAGAATTCCAAACTGGGAACTGTCCATCAAAGCCATAATAGTCAAGGTCTGCCCTACCACCACAACTCCGTCCCTGTGCCCCATGCCGCCATCCTAAACTCTAGCTATCCCTCATCTCCTCCCTCCCAATCCACCCATGTCCCAATCTCATTTCAGCAACTCAACCAGCCGCACCCATCCCGCACCAGGGATTTCCGCCCTCACATTCTTCATGCTCTACCCCTCTCCCCCTGCTCTTCCAACGTCGGAGGGTTTCCCAGCCCTGACCATACCTGCACCATCGACTGCGCCCACCCATTCGGTTGTGGCTGTTGGAGGTTGGTAAGATGCAGAGGGTTTAAGGGACATTCTGATAGCTGCCAAGGAGGTGGAGGAAGCACTTCCACCTCGTTTTCCTGTGTTCACAATGTCGGAGCAGTGAAGAGAGGAGGCAAAGACATGGGCCTAAGAAATCTGGGTGGGTGTCTCTCCACCGCGTCCACCTCCAACACCTCCTCTTCTAACAGCACTGTGTCTGATTGCCGAGCAAACTTGTTCAAACCTCTTCGGTGTGCCTCTTGCTCTGCTGAGGCTGGAAATTTTGAGAGTCCTGCTTTCCTTCGCAAAAAACTGGTAGGGGGATGCCTGCCCTGTACGCCGCTATCATCCTCTGCCCCTCTCCGGGCGATACAGAGCTGTGTCACAGGCTGCAATCCCAAAGCCTCTCAGACAGGCAGCTCCACCTGCAGTTACTGTAGCAGCGACCCCATAGTGGTGACATTCAACCCCCGCAGAGGCAAACCCCCAGGAAGAGGCACTGGAGCGGCTCATCCAGTGGGTATGTTCCAAGCCGATGATGATGACTACAGTGTACGTACGATCTGGCCTGAAGAACTGGCCAAGAAGATGACCCATTCTAAAGCCCAAAAGAATCACTGTGCAGGGATGGGAATAGGAGTTGGGAAGACCTGTGGAAACCAGGCCCAAAATGGCAGTACCGGAACAGGCCTTGTCCCCCTCGACTGTCGAAAACTCCAGGAATATGCGCAGCCTCAGCTAACAGACCATGCAGGCCGACGGCGGCTTCAGCAGGGAAAAATGGCTGCCCTTGATTTTATGGGCTACAAGTCAGGTGGGTATGACAATGACAATGGCCGGAACTCGCTGAAGAGGCTCTTAAACAAAGCTGAAGATGTAGGAATGGGCAATGGTCTTGAGGAAGACGGAGATGTAGCATATCCATGTTCCCCCTCTCCCCGCTCTGCCTCCCCGCCGTCACCAGTGTCCTTTTCGCCTCCACCATCCGCCCCTAGCACACTGATCAAACCCAAACCCTGGCAGAGAGACAGGGAGGGAGGCTATTCTCTGCCATCGGCTCAGTCACTTCACCTGGCCCTCAACTCCCTGAACAGAGAACAAGATGAGGAGAACAGCAGAAGTAAGAATATCTCATAATTTACCTGTGCAAGTGCTAATATATACATAATACCTACACTGTGAAGTCACTCATTTTCCACTGCAATCATTAACATTAAGCTGGGTCATATTAGGTTGTCTTTTAGCAGCATTTTTTAACCTTTTATGCCACATGACCATCAAAAAATCCCTGCTGGTTAGCTTTAACGTGTGACCAGTGTTAGTGAGTGCAGTCTGTGTTAAGTGTATGTCATGATTCTGAGCCCCTTGACGTGTGAAAATACTTTTCCTATGTTTTAACAGATGTACTCACATTTGGGAACATCTAGCTCATTTGGATCTCAGCAAGTTGTTTAATTTAAATTATAATATAATCAAAGTGCTAATGGTGAGACCACTTTTATAGCCAATTAGCTAATTAACTTTAACCTACTTTTGAATTAGGGATTTCATTGTTGATTTAGTCACTACAGATGTTTTTCTGTTTTTTTGTCACCCTATACATTTTAACGTATTAATCTTGTAATTTCTTACTTTGTGGCATCAGTTTAAACATAACTTTAGTCACACATGGCAGAGGATGTCTCTACACACTTTCACTCTGTCTCGGTTTCTTTTAGTGCACCTTTCTCTGCCGCTTTCCTCTTCGTTGCCGGCTTCTCTGTCAGATGAGACCGTGATGACACCTGATGCAGAGAACGCTGTCATCAGTCCCATCCTGCCCTTCTTGTTTCTGGGAAACGAGAGAGACGCTGAGGACCTGGACCTGTTGCTGCGCCTCAACATCGGCTACGTGGTCAATGTTACCACACACCTGCCTCTCTACCACGTCAACTCTGGGCTGCGCTACAAAAGGCTGCCAGCCACTGATAACAGCAAGCAAAACCTTCGGCAATACTTTGAGGAGGTTTTTGAGTTCATTGGTAAGTCCACATCAGATATATTGTTGAATTGTGAGTATGTATATGGTATGTTAAAAAGAGTCAATCAACACTAACAAGTAAAGTAATGATTAGCATTGGTGGGCAGTTATTATTTTTTTCATTAACAATGGGTTACAATTAATTAAATAATTACATTACAGTTACAAGTACTAATAGCAACGGTCCATTACATCAACATTTTGGGGGTCAGCTAATTTGCTGTCTTACCAAGAGTTTAATGGAGGGTCAATTTTCTATGCATTCAGTGGTGAGAGTGGTCCAGAATGTTTTCTGGGGTGAGAGGTGTAGGTACGGGGTTAGCCACTACCAAAAGAGGAGAAAAACACCTCACAGTCACTCAAAAGTTGTGTCTTCGTAGCTCCTATCTAGCTGCCACTAGCTGTGCCTTCAATGGGGTGGTAGTCCACATTCAGGTGACAAGGTTTCGTTCTGTTGGGACTAGAGTGCTGCGTGCAGTCACCGAGGCTAAGCTAGCCAGTGATGGTCATTAAATACGGTACAGACGGTAGACTTTTTTCTATTTTCTATTTCCACAACTGTTAAATACAGCCTATGTGAAATTTTTTTGTGAAATAAAGTACCTTATCGACACAAACTCAGTGGTCTGTGTCCAACTGTAACAGTGACCTGATAACCAGACTTCAAAACAGAGAAGGAATGCAGTGAACAGTTTATTTCCTTTCAAAGCTGTGCTGGTAAATGGAATTAAACATTGAGAGGGATCGTTGGTCAGGTGCCTATTTATAATTTAAAAGACAGTCATTGAATTAAAATAGGAACATGCAGGTTAACATCCTACATGTTGGTTGTAAACAGGATTTTTTCTTTATTTAGTAGGTAATGATACCCGTTGTACACCTTGTTAAATCTAAGTTAGTTGTGCATTTTAATGACAGTGATAGTTTCTCTATTCACAGATGCTCGCAGTTTTTACTTCTTCTTTAAAGATATTTTTGGCATTTTTGCCTTTAGTTTGAGAGGACAGTGAATAGCAGTAGGAAACAGGGAGAGAGATGGTGGGTGACACGCAGCAAAGGGCCACAGGCTGGACTTGAAGCTGGGCCACTGCAGCAAGAACTCAGCCTTGTACATGAGGCAGGCGCTCAATCCAGTCAGAGATAACCACCCCCCAGTTTTTACTTCTGTAATTCAGCAAATTGAACTCACTGTTTGGTTGTTCTCATCCACAGAGGAGGCATATCACAGTGGACAGGGAGTGTTGGTACACTGCCAGGCAGGCGTGTCCCGTTCTGCAACCATTGTCATCGCCTACCTTATGAAGCATACCCTCATGACAATGACAGATGCCTACAAATACGTGCGGAGCCGTCGTCCAGTGGTGTCCCCCAATCTAAACTTCATGGGCCAGCTTTTAGAGTTCGAGAGGGACCTCAACTCTGGGGTGACTCCTCGTATCCTGATGCCTAAACTTAACGGTGTGGAGACGCAGGTGTGAGAAAGGTCAGGGGTCAGGAGCGTGTAAAATGAGACAAACCAGAGGGATTAAAGTGGCATTAATGATGATCAGTGAAAGTGTGGCACATTTTGGAAGATAAACCTAATATAGAAATATTACAATTTGAAACTGGTGGTGTGTTTGATTAGTGCACTTTTAATACTGTGAAATGTGAGAAAAAAGACAGGATGCTAAATTTGTTTAAGAAATAATTCTTAGACAACATGTTCATCATCCAGTATTCTGTTTGTAAGTTAATGTGCCAATATTTTGTATAGGCCTAACATCACTTTAAGATATCTAATGTCTTTTTTTCTGATGTGTCTTCCTTTCTGTTCCCATTGTTTATACCCACAGAAAAACAGTTACTTTGTTGCCATTAATCATAAATGCATTCAGATTATGAACTCAGACACTGAAAGGGTTCACTGGTAACGTCTGGTAAAGTCCTACTTCATCTACAACACCACTTTGATGTTTCCACAACATGTAGCAACACACAGGTTATTACAATGCACTTTACTTTCCATGGATTTGTTTCATTATCACCAACTTTTTTCTCACAAGGACGAGAAGAATTTGTCACACAGACCTCAGTCACTGTTTTGGTTAAGATTATCATGTCTATGGATTTTTTTCCTACTTGAGAACTGTGAAATAGAGCGGCATGGACCTAATAGGTAGCATTGAGTAGCATTAACCTGGGAAACGTATCGCAGATGGCACTAACTGCTTGTGGAAAATGCATAATAATGGTTTTATTTCAGTGAAGTTGCCTGTATAATAGCAAAGTAAAAGTATTAAGGCTGCGCACTGAAAACATCTCATGGGTGCTGGGTAACAAATGAGTACAGCTGTCAGTAACAGTGTTAAGTGTCAGTGTTCATGTTAACACTATACATTCTAATATACAGGTTGATACACTGAAATAAGCTCATTAGAAACACATGTCCTGCAAAGCTGAAACCACAGCTCAACTGTACTTTCAGAGATTTTTTATGCACACTATGATTTACAGTATATTTGACTGGAGACGTGGGACTTGTTCAGCTGTAATAATGTGCTTTAAAACAGACCTTTTCCAACTGTGCACTATTTATTTTGTGGTTAATTCATAAGAGAAATGCATTATTTTTATTAATTTTATATGATGTAAAAAAAAAAAAAACCTTCTTGTTTGTTGTTTAGCATGAAACAGTCTTGTCATGGTGCACGGACCGATATTTCTAAAAAAGCAAAGAGCACACCATAGTTTTATTTATTGGAGAAGACCCAGTAATGGGGAAGAGGCAACATAGAGCCCAAATATTCATTCTGTGTTGTGGTGGAAAAACTGTGCAAAACCATAAGCTAATAATTTTGTAATTTTTGATTGCCGATATTGGCTTGAATTTCTTGTTTTAATATCCTGTGTCAGCTTACAAGAGTTGTTTTGCACAGTAACACAAAGGAACCGACAACCAATTATCAATTTGAAAAATGTATTGCTTCACAGCTTACAATGTCTTCCCTAAAGTCATGATCACTCTTACAGCCAAATCTACGTTATAGTAAGTTATTTTAATATTTTTGTGGTGTCAAAAAACATCACTGTTTTCTTAGAGATGGTTATGTCTTAGCTGATTAGTCAATGTCTGTTGTTACTCCCCAACTGTTCTTTTGCCTTATTGTCTTTACTGAACTTCTCAACTGTGTCCCTCATGACTATGCATTATTTTTATTATAAAGGCTTTGGTTGGATTAGAGAAGGACACTTGATTCACTGTAAACTCCTCCATAACTGAATTGTTATGGTTGGAGTCCTGTTTAGTATACATTCAATTAAACTTTTGTGTCCTGTAAAGTGACTCTGCTGGTTTAGGATAGCAAAAACATCACTGGACATTGGAAGATATAAAAAGTGGGACCTTTTAAGATATTTTGTTATTACAGAACAGTTTCATAAATCAGTAACAACGTACAAAGTCAGTGCAGATTGCCTACAGTGTTGTGCAACTCTTAAATTTGGGTCTAAAACAATGTGATATAAACGGAGTATATCCAGCGTTGACTTGCAGGATTTTCAAAGCATCACAGCTTCCTATTAAAACTCCATATTATATCAGTTAATTTACTTTCTGGAAAGAAGCAGTGATTAGTTGAGAAGTGGAGAGTTTTCTAATCTGTTAGCCAACACTTGGAATTATTTTGCACATTTTCTAAACTGAGGCCATACACATTTTTTGATAACATGCTATTAATGTATACAGTGAAATACACAATTTGTTCTAACATCAACTGTTAACCAGAGTTAAATGTGACATCCTTGTAAAGAAAGATTAAATTTCTTTATGTAAGGATGTAGTTAGAGGAGACACTTGTGATCTTATTATTTTATTTATTTGTGTTGTCTTCTGCACTGAATAGATTGTTGTGCAGTCTGACAGGGATGCTGGGGCACTCTCATAGTGCGGGGATTTAGCACACATCTATGAGGGACCATTTGACAACACAGTAGGTTAAAGGGTGAATGTGCAGTACTAACTTGTGTGTCCATGAAAACCCAAACAAACTGAAATCTGAGTATATTTGACCGAATACCTGAGGTAAGAGTTACCTGAGGTAAGAGTTCAAAAGCTATGTTAGTTTTTTGTTTTTATTCATGTAATATTTTAACCAGATTCCAGTTGCCCCTTTTCTATATTTTGACTTAGGATTAACAAAAAAATGCCCTGTTTCAAGTTTCTACAACCAAAATGCCTTCAGTTCAGCCTTGTGTAATTTGGTCCTCTGGTGTTGTCATTATAAATATGACTTTGTAAAATGATCCTGAATTTTGCTTGTTGGATTTATTTTCTGGCTAAGTGACTTTGATATAGGCTATATATTTTTCTACAGTCAATCATCATGTTAGGTATACACATATAGTGTAACTGTGTATTTACAGTTTTATACATGAATCTTTGTTTTGTATGAAAGGCCTTTTCGGGCAGAATGACATCTTCCAGCAGTGACAGTAAGGATCTTCAGCCGTGCTTTGCGTTGCAGTATTACAGTTTCATTGTTATCAGACCTCAGTAAATGTGGGTCAACATACCGTATTCCTGTTTTTACCTCTCGCCTTTATTTCAGCTGGAGAGACCTCAACCAAACATGCTGTTCACTCCTCCAGTGTTCACTCCTCCAGTCTCTCCAGCTCAGCTCACAGTAGGTGTAGTGTTAACCTTTGAAGAAGGGCCTGTTGCTATTGCTCCTTGATTTTTATACAGACTTTATATGCAAGATGGCTGTTGAAGCAATTTCCACGCTTGATGGACTTGCTGTGCAGTTAAGTCGATGCTGACCTCGTCGTTTGTACTCAAGAGACACGTCGAAGGACAATGAACAATTTTCTTTTTAATTCATATAAACTGAAGGGCCAGTGTCTCTGTGAGTGTCAGTGTGTGTACAACTCGTCTGTGTTTTGCACTTGAAAAGAGGAAGGTGGTTACAGTATGTATGATAGCTTTTTGAGAACACTGTATATCCGTGCATAGCTTATTTGTGGGAACTTAATTATTCCTGTTTGTACTTTATTGCTCATTTTGAAACATTGTGTTACTTCCTGTACCAAATATGAAATTTAAGAATCTTGATTCATTGCAATGATGACGATGAGCAGATTCAAGACAAAAAGCAGATCACCTCCTTCCTTCCTAACGGGGGTAAGAACTCTTCAGGTATGACTCTCATTGTAATGCTGTGCTGTTTCGCCCCGCCTCCTCCAGAGACTCAAAAACTCATGTTATCTAACCTGTGATGCTCTTCTGTCACCCTCTTCCTTTTCATAATGGATTGTTTCTCTTAAGCAATGTAATATTTTCATATTGTAGTAACTGGTCCTTGTATTTAGACAATGTTTTTACCTTCATGCACTGTGACTAATACAATGCTGCTATATCACAAAGACTTTTATTTGTACGTCACGTTTAGCTGATGCAAAGTGGTGAATATCGCTAGAGGTGACTTATACAAAATGGGTTTGAATACAGAGGCCCTGTTCCCATTGTTCCAGTTTAATCCAGGCTTCATTTCAAACCTCAGACAGCCCTTTTCCACCAAATCAGGGATGGTTCTTGGAATGTTGGAGCTATCTAGTGAACCAGCCCAAGTTTCCACCAGTTTTGAGTGGAACCATGGTAGTCAAAGATGCATCAATGGAGGGCGTTGCACAATGCCCAACAACCTATAGAATGTGACACACCCACTTCGGTTTGGCCTTCAGGTCAGTGAAAACCTGCAGGTTTTTTTGGGTTCCAGCTGGGAACCAACTTTTCAAGTTCCAACCCAATTTATTTTTGGTTAAAATTCTCCGAACGGTTCAAAATTAGATGTACCAACCAAAACGGAGCCGGTTCCATGTTGGTGGAAGAGGCCTGCAAGAGACTTTGTGCACAACCGTAGGATCTGTAGCTGTTCCTGTTGGTCTTCCTTTACGAGCTGGTAGAAAGAAAAGAGACTGTAAAATATAGCAGTAAAATCATTTTTAATTTCTTTCCTTACTGTGGTTCAATAAAACTGTGATGTTGCTTTTTCTGCAACAGTGTTAATTTTGGCCAAAATTTTGACTGGGTTGGGTTATAGTTTTATGGTTGACATTAATCAAAAGTATGTGAGATATTTCCAACATATTTGACAATAATCCAGCATGTGTGCTCAAATGAATTAAAAACTGTCGAGTTAAAACATAAATCCTGTAACTGAAATTTTGACACGGTGCATTTTTGCATCACGTTACTATGTATAATCAAAGTGCATGTACTCTGCGGTGTTGACCTGCAGCATATTAAGAGTTTTAATTCAGGATTTGAGTGAAATTAAAGACATCCTTGAAAATGACTAAGCACAGGATGAAACACAGGTTTCAAAATTATTCTAATATTTTTTTAGGCATGCTAACGCCTCTCAAAAATGTAGGCTTCACAACCTGCATTGCAGAGATATGTTTCTGTTAAGTGAATTTTACTGTGCATATTAACGTTATTGTGTTACAGATCTGCACATTTTAACAGACATTCACAACCTGGATATGTTCCAGTTGCAGGATTTCTGTTGACTTTAGCTCCATAAAATAAAGCTGCTTGTCATGACAGTTTTTTGACAGGTCGAGCAAGCACCAATCTGCCAGCAGTAATTCCTGTGTAAATGGCAAAAATATTCAGAATATTCATCTTTATGTGAAATATAGTAGATGAGTATGATTTGATGTCAAGTACTTTAAAAATAGAATTGGTAGACAAAATGACTACTGAACCACAATAATGCCTATTACAGTGTCAGTAATACTGACAAAGTTATAATCGCATACCCATGAATTAGGGGTAAACTGCATATAGTCTATGTTTAGACCTGTTTTAATTTGTCTGCTTATACAACAGAATATATTCCTCCTGTACCTGGGCTTTGGGGCTTATTAATGTTGAGACTCTTGAATAGATCTCAGATGTAAAAGTCGAAAAAACATGGATCTATAAATCATCTTGTAGCACAAAATAATATGCAAACAGTCAAAGTGGAGTTATACTGAAATATGCTTCAGAGAATCTGTAGCTAGTAAGTCAGCCAGTGTCAAAATTATTATCTGAACTATACATCGTCATTCCACGCATCCATGACTTATCAGAAAGGAATGAAGGTCAGAAAGATGCAGCAGCAGAGTCTACCCAATGGAGTTACATGGATGTAGAGGACAAGAAAAGTTCGGTGTGTGGATCATTTGCTTAAATGTGACTATGCATTGTTGCCATGGCATCAAACTCCCATCCGGACAGGACAGTAGCATAGCATAGGCAGAGCAGCTGCATAGAGGTTTGAAAGGCCTTTTGTGGAGGTTTTCTTTGGACAGTGGCTGCGCTCTGCCTCAGTTCAAAAATGTACTTTTTCTTTCATTTCTTACATGTTTGATTAGCAGCAGCTCTGAATAATTTGGTTGGTGACACGACTGAAGATTTTGCATCAAGTGATTTAATTGCTGTCTTGTCTTCTCTTTTGTTGGTTATAGCTGAATATGATAATGATACCTTAATAGCATCCTAAATTGTGCAGTACAAAAACATGATGGCTGGATTGTGACGTTGTTCTCCGTGATAATTTCTACTAAACACGCTGGAACTGGCTCTTTTAATAAATAAATAAAAAATACCTGAGAAATTTTTGAGAATCGATTTTTTCTGTGAGTGTGCTGAAAGCTTTGGTGAACTCAAACATCCAACAAAACCATACACTATACAGGCTGAGACTCACTGTGCTTACTGATCACCAGCACTCTCTGAAATGAAAGTCTGGAATGTCGATTTGGAAAGTATTGAGTGGTTACATTAGCGTCAATACAAACGGCCAATTGCAATTGATGATTCAGATGATCACACCACCCAGATCTGCTTTGCTCCTCGTTACATAAGCGCTGGTTTGGGATTCACCGCTGGCTGATCGAGCACCCAGGGGTGGATCGATCAGGAAAAGAGGTTAAAATAAACTCTGTCTGCCTGGCAATAACTACTGCAAATAAAAGGCATGATCTTTGTAGTGCTGTACTGACTGTATTTAACTGTGAGGACCAGGTTTATATTTCATAAATTGAAAATCTGTGCAAGTGGCAATCTCAAGTTTTGCAGTTTAAACCTGAACCTATTTTTATTTTTAGCCATGCTAGGAGAGTTGCATGAGGGACAGTAATGTGGCTCTGCCTATCGGTCCACTTTGGTCCAGACTGAAATATCTCAATAACTATATTGCCATGAAATGCTGTATACACATTCATGGTGCCCAAAGGACGACCCCTGACTTTTCCTCTACCACCCCCAAGAGCTTCACATTTGTGGTTATGATTAAAATCTCTCAACAACTATTGGATGGATTGACATAAAATTTGGTAGACATTCGTGTTGCCCTCAAGGTGAATTGTAATAACTTCTGTGATCCCTTCACTTTTCATCTTTTGCCATCAAGGGATCAAAATTTGAATCATTAAAATCATTCCAGTACTGGTTTAATGGCAGCTCAATGTTTAGCGCTAATTAGCAAATGTTAGCATGCTAACAGAGTAAACCAAGATGATAAAAAAGGTAAATATCACCTGCTAAACCACAGAATGTTGGGATTGTCATTGTGAGCATATTACATGCTGACATTAGCATTTAGCTCAAAGCACCACCATGTCTAAGTACAGTACACTGGCACCATCTTTTTTGGCAGATATTCAATAGTAGCCTAGCAAATGGGTCACAGGTAGCTACAAATTAAAGAATAATAATGTAGCCTGGATGTTGTTGATTTTCAACATGAGAAAGAAACTTGTTTAATGAATGTTTCTATAAAGTCATCCCTTAACACATCTGCAAGCTGCAGCGACAACATTAAATATAATGTCACGATTGCTGAAATATTAGTTAGTGGTGATCATCCTGAATGTTTCCATAGTAATGTTTTGTTGGCACACTCCTGCATCCCAATTGCTACCAAATCTGTTGTGACCTCCACTGCAGTACCTGGTACTCTGATATACATTATTTATTGACCACTTAGCATGTATAAAAAAAGACATTAGCCGTCATCAGTACACTGAACAATCAAAGTGCGGGAATTTACACAATGACTCATCAGCCACTACTGCATGATTGCCTATAGCATGGCAGCAAATGGTTATTATAGTGGACATTTTACTGTGGTTATGGCTGTATAGGCCATGTTCAATTGTGGAGAACATCAGATGCAGCAGCCGTGTAAAAAGCCCAGAGTCATCAGACATTAATGCTCAGAGTCACACAGATAATGCATTTCGCATTTTGTTCTTCAATATCATGCTTGAAACACTTCCAGCATTTCAGTATCTGGCAACCATCGGGTCCAATCATGGAATCAATGGCCCAAATGGGTTGAAATGAAAATCATTCACCAACATTGTTTCAATACGGACATCAACCTCGAGGCAGAGGACTGCACTATCTGCTGCGTGGATTCAAATCAAAATGTCAACAACACATTGACCGAGTCATGCATGTTTTATGTCTGACTCATTCTGAATTTATTTTATGAGGCAAACTCACTAAAATTGGTCAGATGTTCCTAACTGTACACATTTGTGACACAGACTAAAAATTCAGTAAATCAGGTGAGAAAAGCTGTTTTTCAGCTTTGAGGTCTCCAAGATGGAAGGCTCCAGTGTGCCACAACAGTAATTAAGTTCAACTTAATTAATTAAGTTAATTAATTGTTATATTTATAGCATAAGAGATAATTAAACACACAAGTGAAGTAATTATTGTAATTCAAACTATGTTCTTTGCTCAAAACATATATTTTGTACTCTTATTTTGGAAAGCAATTTAAAGTTTACTTTTTTTCTATCAATCAAATAAATTTGTTTCTATAGCTCACTTGTGCTTTGCTTCACCATATACACTTTTAACTGTGACATTATCATCATTATGGCAGCATATTATTAAATGACTTATTTGCTGGGTGGTATGCGCCCACACTAATTACAACAGAGCATATCCTGCAGAGATGAAACAGGATCTCTCGTAGACCATCTGGTCAGCATTTCAGATACAGCCCTTGCAGTCAAGCACTGGTTTGTACCTGCTGTCACTGTTTTTCGGAATTTGTGCCAGGACAAAAAAGTTCATAAGGATTAAAGCTGGTTCATACAAAACAAGCAATGTTGCCAAGTCCCAGCTTAATTAAAATGTGGGTTTAAACTGTAGACATGTTGCCTGAAACCAGCTGCAGTAGATCAACCTTCTCTGCAGAAAAATACATGACAAAACATGCCGAAAACCTGTGACAGTGGATAGCTGCTATTCAAAAAGAGTTTTCTGGGATCTGCTCTCATTTAGAAACTGATATAGGGATATTGAACACACACAAAACATTTACCTTTCTGCAAGCCATATCACTATAGCAGCATATAAACCATTGACATTTGCTTTATAATACACTATATCTTAGTTGGAAGCAGAAATTAAGACATTTTTAAGTGGCTATTAGATCAACAGCTGATATTAACAGGAAATTAATGCTTAATAAAACAGTATAACATATTCACAGTCATCTGATATGTCTTAAGTAGTAATTAATGTGTCAATGATTAATTTTAAGAGGCTTGCATTATTTTAGTAAGTTTTCGGGTTTTTAAGATTTTTAAACATTCATCAACAGTTTATACACCTGTGAAAATGATTCATAGGTGGGTTTAACATCCTTGACATTGGCAACTTACTTACGGTTGGTTGGAAAAAATTTACGGTCCACCTACTTGCTTTTTTCCAAGCTTTCAACTGTTTCAACTGTGACAAGAGAGCAAACTGTATCATGAGGAGGACTGTGAGATGTGCTTGAAAGCTCCAGGAAAAGCAATCAAGTGGACCTTGAGTTAAGATGTTTTTTTTCTGTCAAACTGTTTATATTTGTTTACAATTCATGATGACATGTCATTATATGATTATACATTGTATTGTGTTATTAAACCTTCATCAAACATTTATACACTAGATTTTTCATCAAGAGCATTATAGCTGTTAAGATATACATTATTAATAAACACTTCATAATTATACCTATACTACTTTATATCTGCTTACAGCTACATTATAGTGTGTTCAGAGACTACAGGTTGAGACTGTGTTATCTGATAAATTGATAGTTTTCTAATCTTATTATTATTATTATTATTATTATTATTATTATTATTATTATTATTATTTGACTGTTCTAATCAATTGTTAGTTTTTTACCAAAGACAAAAAAAATCACTCACTATTGTGTAATAGCATCTATATTAGAGCATTGATTAAAAAATATGGTGTTCATCAGTAGAGTCTTACTGTTACTGTGGAGTGCAGGGGAGTCAGAGTTCAGCGACCCTGCCAGCCTCCACATCTGTAGCCTACAACATAGTGAAGACAGCTCCATATGAAAAAGCTGTCAATCTCAAGGTGGTTCTAGCCATGGTATTTCTGTTTACTGTGTTTCTTCAGCAGACATTTGAAATATAAATGCAGGAAATGCAAGGGTGTCATGAATAACAGTATAATTGGCTTCACAACTGCAGCCATGAATAATTACACCTGTGCAGTTTCAGGCCTTGGTTTTGTTAGTAATGACTTACTGGGTACATTATTTAGGACATAACCGGAACAGAGCCATCTTTAATGCTATTAGTTACACATGTGCTCATGTGAAAGAAGACCTAATGATGTAGGACACCTTCTACACTTTTTGTTACAGATTTGTTACAGATACATTTATTTTTCATTGAAATATCAATAACTATGTAAGACAGATAGAGAAACATTTTGAGCTCCTTGGTTATGATCCATCATCAAAATATTGCAGGTGTAATTTGGTTGTAACTTGCTCCCAAATACATTGTCCTGTCTCAACATCAATCTGTACCTGCTTTGTAAAAAATCACCTTTTCAAAGTGCCCTGACTGGTTAACCATTATTATTATTATTATTATTAAAATAAAAGCTGCCTAACTTTGACACTGAAAAGCTTGTTTAGTGCTTAGTGAAACTGATAGTGATAGTTCACCATGATTAAAATGAATGAGACATGTCATCTCAATGACAGAAAACAAGGTGCATATGATTCACAGGAGTTTTACTTTATATACATGATTACTTTCGCTATATGTATTACCCTCTACTGTAACTGTAAGCCAAAGTTATAATGAAAAGAAGCCAGGAGTTCACATGCTGTATCTACAGGCCGGTTTACAAGGAACAGGTTTGTTGTTACTGTGGTCTTTGCAGATCAGTGACGCAGTCAAACCTGCCAGCATCATCCAGCAGATGGAGTCCTTAAACTGCAGATGCAGTTTATAAATCCTAACATACTGCTGTTTACTCTGTCCTCATGAAGTTCATCCGCAATCCCTGACAGGGTAATCAAGACTAAAATCAGTCATGCATTAAATAAAAAGCAAAATGTTGAGATCAGGTAAAGAGTACAGCTTTTCCTCTCTTATGTTTACACAAGACTGGAAAAGTACATTTTTATATAACAATACTATTTCCCAGAAGAAAGTCCCTTCATTAGCCCTTCTAACATGCACAAATAAATGCATGTTTTTCTCTTCTCTCTCTCTCTCTCTCTCTCTCTCTCTCTCATTTTTTATTTTACATATTCTTGTGAAATTCACAGGAGCTGCAGCTAAACATCATTAACCAATATTACTGGACATTACAATAAGAGCTGTGGTGAGATCAGCCATATCCAGCATTAGAGATATTCAAAAGAAAAGAGGCATAAAGAAATTACTTAAACAAATAACGGCTGTATGTGGGCCTATAGCCTACATGTTATCACCTCGTCGTGCTTTAAGTAAACTCTTCTTGTTATTTAACTCTGGGATAATGTTCAATTTCACTAAAACAGAGTGGTATCACATTACAGGTGGACTTTGAGCTAGTGAGGCATTTACGACGGCAAGCACGACGGTCAAATTAGCAAGAACGCGAAACAGCCTCATCGGTACAAGAAACAATAAAACGACGAGATTGCACACTGCCCGAAAAAAGAGAATTGCGGGACAAAATCACCGCGCCATTACAGCCCAGGACACACTAGCTTAGCAAATATGGCGTCGGTCAGGTTTCGAGACAGTTGCCGGTGGCCAGCCTGTCTGCTCGAGTGTCTGCATCCGATTTATTGCAATGTACTTTGTATAACACGCTTTATTTAAATAGTTACATGCACACAAAGGGTTGCTGTTTATTGAAATAACGGTAGGACCATAGACTGTATATAAAAAGAGTAGGACGCAGAAACAGCTGATATAGGCGTGGTGCTAATGGACCTCTTTCCTTCACAGGGTCTTTGGTCTGAGAGCGTCACAAGAGCCAGGCTAGAAACAAATAGGCCTATTTATCTAGTCTGCTTTCCCCTCCCTGACATTTCATGTTTCTTTATTTTATTCTTATAAGAAATCAGACATTCCTCTCAGGTGCACAAACACAGCCACATTTAAATACCAGCAGAAATTTGACCATTAAACTGTGATGTAAACCACTTAACCAGACTGCAGCAGTCCCCATGGCAACAGAGGAGAGGGTGGGCATCACAAAAGGCACAGAGGCGCGTAATGATTCATACCCCTAGAGTTCAAATCCCAAGCTGTTTATAACCTTTTAACACAAAAAACACACACCACGTAGACCATCATACCCTATGTCAGAGATCGAAGCCTGAGAGATTCTAGTTGGCCCCAATTACCTAGGCGCAAATATGGTACAATCCACCCCTCATCAGAAAACCTTCAACAACAGCTTCCCCCTCCCTCTGTCTGGCAAGTACCATTCACTGCAGAGGGGTTGATCCCATCCATCCACCACAAATCTAGCGCTCATTGTGGCAGAATTGCAGTGCACTGGACTGAACAGAGCAGGGTACCATACAGGCTGTTGTCTGTGAGGGGTGGGGTCCAGCTACACTGATACCACCTAACGTAAGCTGACAGAGGGACACAGAGAGGCAGAAAAAGAAAGAAAAAAAGGAGAGAGAAGAGGGGGGAAGATTGCACCTGAAGAGGAATATAATACGGGTAAGGAGAAAAGGGGGTGGATGGAGGGAGAAGGGAAAAGACAATGGGGAAAGGTCCAGAATGGTTCAAATAGATTCGCTGCTTTGCTGCTCTGCTTTTTCCCCGTTGACAATCCATCCTACTTGATTCCTTTTCCATCTGTGACACATTTGTTTCGCTCATATGCATATTTATTCATCGTTTCAAGAATGTTTGTATGGCCGCAGTGTTTATTTCATTCTAAATTTGATATTTCTTGCTCGTAGTGGGAGAATCTGTGGGCCACGGTGAATAAATCTGACCAGTTGGCCCAGTTAATATGCATTCGTTTGCATTTGATAAAATATATACTGGATGCTTTTGTTATTACAGTTATATTACCATGAAAGATGACATAATGTAGCAGCTGTGCCACTTCTACAACACAATACTGACTGATATTTACACTTCATTACTGAGACTGACTGGTTTCATGCTTGCTTTGCAACAAAAGCTGCAAAAATCCATTTTTTAAAAAGCAATAAATAATATGACTTGAGTATAGCTTTTATCGTATATTACATATTAGTGCTACATATCGTGTTTGTCTTAAAACTCTCTGTTCACACATTCATTTGATCAACCACCTAGAATGGGGTGTCAAAAAAGCTAATTTTGCTATCAATAAACCTAGCTGTGTGAACTGGGAATTTCAACTTATTGCAGCCTATTTTAGAAATACATTTTGTCAAAGTGAAGTACGGTGTTTCTAGGATTACTGGATCAATCGTTCCTGGGACCTCAGAACAATAGTTTTTCCATCCAAATCAAATCCCCAAAGCTTAATTGTTGCTGTGTTTGTGGCTAGGATGAAAGGAGACACCCCAGTGAACAGCACCATGAGTGTCGGCCAAGCCAGGAAGCTGGTGGAGCAACTGAAGATAGAGGCTAGTTTCTGCAGGATAAAGGTAAGACAGGCTGGACACCTAAGATCCAGATGTGAATCACGACAGTGTAATGAGCTAAAACACACTAAAGGCGGGAATCGAAGCAACTGAGGAGTAAAACGACACAGTGGATTAAACAGCATTATCAATCCTGAATAATATTTTTTAATCTTAATTTGCCTGATAAAGACAATCCTGCTTTTTAGAAGTCCAGATATTACACTGTTGCAGTAGGTCAAGGACATACAAATCATGAGTCATGGTAAAACATTGGTATTAAATACTGCTACACAAACTAAGCCTGCCCTCAGATCTTAAAAAAGTTAGGTTTTGTAGTTGGTCCTGTTTTCTACATATAAGGGCAGCACTGAAGAATTTTGACAAACAGGTGAAGAGAAGCACCAGTGACCTTCTCAAATGCACTTTAAGTCAATGCTTCCTATTGGATAGTTTCCAAATGGTATTGGCTTCTGTCATGTTCCCAATGACATCAAAAACACCTTGCAGAGGCACCTTGCCTCTTTAAAAAGAACAATCAATCAGTGTAAAAATCAAGTAGGGGACAATGTTTTGTATAATGCTTATAATATCATGCTTTAGAGACAGATTTCAGCTGCTCTCACCTCTGAGAAAGCCTAACTTTATAGCAAGATTTCAGAACGATGAAGTCTCTTTTTGCAAAGGATCTGCAGTGAGGAAGCGGTGCGTCTTAACATTTAAACATTTAAATCCTTTTAAATCCTTAAAGCAAATTTATATGTATTGTAATGCTAAATGGGGATTGAATTTGGATAGATTCAATTCTATTTTTATATTTAGACATTTCATACTCCACATTTAATAAAGCAATACAAACTGTAAAAAAAATTGTTATTCAAAATATCAAAATATTTATGTACTGATTCCCATACATTCCACTCAGATTTGTTTTTCTAAGGTTATTGATTCTGTCTTGTTTCAGCCTCTATTTTTGGGTTCATGTTCTATTACGCCTGTGTTTGCTGCCGTATTCCTGTTAGTATTATTTATAGCGATATACTATACCCGTTTGCATTTGCTGCCCAGACACATTCAAAATTATTAAAATTCAAAAACAAATTCCCTTTTCTTTTAAAAGATAAACATTTGATGCAAGTCACTTCCAGGTTTTGACTGATGTATATCATTTATATCAAGTCTACATTAACCAAATGTGAGCTATGTCAGAGACACTAAAATGCTCAGACTAAAACCGAGAACTGTGTAAAATGATCTGGTGAGAGATTGTAAATGGAGACATTATGAATTATCATTATGACTACACACTGTACACAGTGAAATGCATGGAGCTCAGACAGAAACAACAGACTTAATACATTTGGTGTCAAAACATCCTGGAGTTCCAAAAGAAAACCAGCAATCAAGCAGGAAATAGATACCCATCACTACCAGAGCACTAAGACAATACAATGATCTTGATGAGTGTATCTGTATGACCCTGTATGCACTGTTTGTTTATATTCTGTAGTTAAATGAACTTTGCCTACAGTATATCTCACACCTAAGAAAGTAGACATGAAAAGAAACATTAAACAGTATTAACAATACTGTGTAATATCCAAAGAACCTCAGAAATCTCTATGATCCTCCTCATTTAAATGGGGGAAAGAGTGAAGAACTTTAACTTCTTCTGGTCTCTAAAAGAACCACAAACTCTGACCGGAGTCTTAATAGATTAATGAGACTGACTGATTAATGAAATCAAAGGACAAACTTTGACTTTTACTCTAAGTGTATACTGGACAAGTGGTTGAAAACAATATAATGTAATGTAATTGTTCTCATGAGCCGCCCTAAATCTAAATCATCCTCACCTCCAGGTTTCAAAGGCAGCGGCAGACCTGATGGCGTACTGCGACGCTCACTCCTGCGACGACCCCCTGATCAGCCCCGTGCCCACCTCAGAGAACCCCTTCAGGGAGAAGAAGTTCTTCTGCGCTCTGCTTTGAGACCAATCAGGGATTGTTGTGATTAAAAGTACAACTGTACAATATGTACATGTGTGTACAGCGTGTACATGTACTTCCAATCTAAATAAGACATCCATGTACTATAGTAACCTTGCATAAACGCTGCCGATGTACAGTGCATAATCAACCACAAAATGTCTAGAACTAAAGTCTTTAACTGCTAACATATGACTCACTGCTAAGAGGGGGAAGAACACAGGAATTTCAAACAAAACAGTAACATTCAATCAATCAGTTGTCAAGAGTTATGACTATCAAAAACACTAGACGTCTAAAGAAAAGAAACTTAAAACACAGCTACCGTCTGGTTGAAAACATGGACATTTCATGCTCATATATATATTACAGGTAACTGCCAAAAAGGAAACACTGAGCATCAAGGGTCTTAACAGGCTCCACCAGTCACAGGAACACCTGACACATGGAACTGGGAGGCTAAATTCCCACATTAGGTTGTTGGATTATGGTGGTGCTACATGTCTCAGACGCTGCTCTGATAGGTCAGAGCTGTTAGTCCTCCCCATATAAATTGTCCAAGAAGACAAAGCCTATGTTAGGTAAGTATGCCATCTCCCCTAACTGACGCCATTTCCATTTGGTGGTAGATGGAGGTAATACCTTCTTCGGATTAGAAGCGCTTTAACTCGTCACACAGAATGTTTTCTCCGTCAACATTTTAGATCGCCCTTTAGAGCTGCATCCCATCTCCCGTCAATATATTTTGTATTCCTCATTCACTTCGATGTTTCCTCTGCTTTGGCAGTTACTTGTGTCTACCAAGGACAACAGATGTTTATGAGTGAATTATCATCAAATGATCAATTTATTTCAAGGTTTTATTAAGATTTTGGTATTTAGCTCATTTCTATACTGTTGCTGTAGTGTGGATGTGGACGTGTGTGGATGTGTGTGTGTGTGCTGCGTGCGCATAGGTGCTACTGTGAAACTTAAGCAACAACTCTGAGCATCTGATCGCCGTCAAATCAAGATTTTATATTTCAATAGCACACAGACCCAAAAAAAACATTCCAGGGGTTATGGACGTTCAATATGTGATCTAAGCCATTAAAAGCAGAATCAGCTAATCGATTATTGTGAGTCTGTCACGTGAAAGTGTTTCTATTTCTTAAAAGCAAAAAAATAAACACAGCAGTTATAATGTACTTTTAAAGACAGGTGTGCATCGTCATTTTAACCAATCAGGTCTGAGAGGTTCTCCAGAGCAGAGGGGGTTTCCAGGAAATCAAGGAACAGCATCTCATTCATGTGAAATGTAGACAGATGTGATTGACTCGGGAATTCATATTTCAGTTAAAAAGGTGTCACTCCGTGTCTCCGTGGTTCGTCATCTACAGTACAGGCCGTGGTTTTGTTCTGTTAAATCCTATCCTCAAAACATAGAAAACTGTTCTCATTTAGAGTTCCCTCAGACGTGATCACATCATCTGAGCTCCATGGCATCTTCCATATGGTGAAACTGTTGGGAACCCCTGCTCTGGACCATTTAATAAAAAATGAATCAAAGCATTTCAATGTCTTGCAAATGTCAAATTTGGAGCTTTGGCCAAAAAAGTAACCATGGAATATCAAGCATTGAAATAAAACCTGTTATCAAAAGGCTTTCTCTCATTTGTGATTTTATTTGATAAAAAAATCTTTAATGAACGTGTAAAAAAAACAAACCATTAATGTCCAAATCTGGTACTTTACCTTTTATTTTTTAGAATACACAGCAATATAAAAACTGAAGGGTTTTCACAGTAAAATGACAAAGCATCAACTCAGTGACAAAAAGCACATCTTCAAACAGCTGGTGATGTGTGGAAGATTACGTGACACCGCCTGGACATGCACTACTGCACATTTTATCGTTTATCTAACTAAATAAGATGTTTAAACTAGCACGCATTAAGGCATCTCAAGTTTAGAAAGACGGTCAACGTTAATATGTAGCTCAGCCATGAAGACCTGACCTAAACAACAGTTGTTACAGTGTTACAAAAATATACACTGTAGGTGGCACAGCTTCATCTAAAGCAAGTGGATACTTAAGATCAGTGATTTACTTTTTCCTGTATAGAAGTAAATAAAAGATAAAGTCAGGTAATGGACTGGATGGGCTTTGGCTCACTCTTGTTGGGTTTATGATTTGATGATATGAACTTCTACTAAAGCTTCAAATACATTCTATCGTACAACAACAGCATATCAACTACTTTTAATGTGAATGAACAGGGCGCTGATGGATTTACTGCATCATGGTTATTGGTTTTGATTTAGATGGTTGCCTTATAACTTAGTGTAATCACAAACAAAAACTTTCATTTTCTTTACATCATGGTAGCCGTTTAAGCACATAGGCCAAGTCATATTAATATAAGCATTGTCTGGCTAATCTAGTAGACATGATTCTTTACTGTAAAGGCTGCAGCCTGCACATCAGCAATAGACCGACACGTGTTTGACAGTGTTTGAGTTTGTTGCACCTTTATTTATATACATTTTCCATCTTCAGGTCCAAACAGCTTTGAACAGACCAGATGTGGGGGCTCTGGTCATGCCGCTTGTTCATTTGCAGGTTCAGAAATTAAAAGTTGTTGTAATGTAAAAAATAAAATAAAATAAAAAGCTCTGCTAAGACCACTGTCACATTAGTTTTGAGGTTATATTTTTGTGTGTCACATAAAATCAGTTACATCCTCTGCAAGCCACTTCAAATCAGACAATCCACCTCTTCAAGAAATCCTTTAAACATTGTTGGTGGACGTACATGATACTAAACTGTGATAGGCTGTGATATTTAACAAAACAAAACAAAAAAAATAACACAGCTTATATGACTTAAGAAACCAACCCATGACCATGACTTTAAAAACCAACAGGCCAAGAAGCCCAAGAGTTGAAGTTGGCTACAAGTATTAGTATAACTAGCGCTGACTTGAAACATACAATTTTTTGGTGTTAAAAGGTTTAAACATAGAACAAACTAGTCATGTTTAGCTTATAAAAAGGTAAAATATCAGTACATGACCAACAATGGATGAATCAAACATTTAAAATTCAAACCTTAACAGAAGGTATATGCAGCATTGCAATGAACTTGGTCAATATGAATATATGACCATGAGCAGTTTCTCTCAAAACTGGAAACTAGACAGTCTAAACCTCCTCTATAGACATTTTGACTTGTTAAACACAGGCATACTAATGTTAAACAAGACAGCATTACATGTAGGTAACAGACTATCGGCTGATGTGTTTGGAGGCACAGTGACAAATTCCTGCAAAACCATATAGCAATGAGCCATCATTAATGTTATTAGGTACAGGTGTTCCTTTACTACAGGGTCAAAATGTCCACAGTAAAAAAGGCTACTGACAGTGAGCAGATGTTACAGGCAGAAGGATTACCCAGCCATCCCACTAGTTTAAAAATACTTTAACTTTAACTAGTTTAAAATTTAAATAAACAATGAGTTGGCAACTATTTAGACTGACATGACGAAGACGTGTGTGAATTCTGTTTTGGGCTAAAAACAATTTCAAAAATACACCAAAGGCTTTCAGAATAATTTAAAAATAAATTTTAAAAACTCATTAGTGTGTACAATGTCAGTTCATATATGGTGTAGCCGAATTGAATCAAGATCACTGAAGAGGTAATGTACAGTCTGGACTTCAGAAGTAGAAAACAATGACTAAATGCTTTATAGGAAGGCGTCACACCATTCTTTGAGACAGCCATAGCAGTCACCTTGTTGTTTGGTATTTGCGCTGCAAGTGTCCTTCAGCCAATCCCGGAAAAGTTCCTCATCTTTCTTTAGCACTAGAAACTGCCCGAGGACAACGTATGCCTGTGAGGGTGAAGATGAACACACAATAAAAAAAACGAAACAAATTAAGACAGTGTTAAAGACCATGATGTCAAGTAGCCGATGTTCACTTAAAAATGAACATTTGCACAGACAAGTACATCACCTTGTCAAAACCTTTCTCCTCCAGTCTTTTTCCAAGGACCTCTCCAATGCCTGCAAGAGCCATCACAGACTTCTCACCCATGGGCTCGGCCACAAAATCTTTATGTTTTTGAGATGTTGACGACATGGTTCTTTTGTGGGCTCACTTTTCAACAACTACTGAACTGTAACACAAAGAAAACAGTGGAAATTAAAACATAGTAAAATTCATGCAAAAGAGGGAAAGCAAACCAATCATTTAAATGTCAAAACATTTTCTCTTCATTATTTGTGTGCAGTACTTTTCTATAGAGACTACAGAGTTTAATTTTTGACTCGCCACTTTCAGTTGAATGTATTTTCGTCCACTTCAAATGAACTGTGTAGTAATTTTAGCCGTTTTGTACACAGTAATTGTAAAGTTTCACTATGGATGCCTTATCCGTTTTCTGTTTAGGAGCACTGACCAGTTTTATATAAAACTAGAGGACTACAAAGTGGGATAAGACCTGGTGCTCACCAATAAACATTCTGGATTTGAATGCATGTTTGTAAGTATGCAAAGAGGCTGTTCACTCTAAAACAAAGTGTTATGTTGCTCTTTAAGGCTGAAAGTCACTATGGTAACTTCACAGTTTCATTTCAAATTAGGGCAGGGCAATAAAACAATAATGATAATCATCGCAATATAAATTTTCCTCATTAACAACATAAACTGTTCAATAAATGTTTGATTTCATTCATTTGAATCAAACAAATTAGCACTTATTTTTTCTATTGTTTATTTTGTTAAGGACTGAAAAAAAAAGATACATTATTTTACTCATGCATATTTGTTGCAAAAAGATTCTATCATAATTGTTTTCAATGTTCTGTCTCAGATTTGTTAAGTGATCCTCTGTTTTGTAAGCGTTTATCATGTTCTGGCCATAAAGATTTTAAAACCACCATTAACCATCTGGTTTCTTCAACTTTCACTCAAGGGTAAAAAATCTGCCTTTAAACTTGAAAGAAATAATGATTTGACATTTATCGTAATAATTATTGATATCAAATGGTATAAAATGCTTTTATTGTGACAACATATTTAGCCATATCGCGCAGCCTTAATTTGTAGTATCTTATTTCACCATTTTAAATTGTACTTATTTCTCCACCTTATTTTAGTATTTACTCACTAACTGAATCTGCTCCATTTGCGTTCAGTTCTCTTTTGCCCACGTTCACACACCTCTGCAGCAAACACAGCTGCGTGCTCCTGCCTCTTTCTGTCTCTCAGTTCAATTCAGTTCAGCTTTATCGGCATGAATGTCAAACAACAAAGCTTAAAATAGAATACAAGAGAACATCATTTCATACAGTTCATTAAATAAAAATAAAACACTAAATGTGTGTGTGCTAACAAAAAATCTAAATATTTTTTAAAAGATAAAAAAATAAATAGAATAAATACTTACAACTATAAGCATGTGTGCGTTGTGAACTCAAATTATATGGATCAAATAAATAAAACACTAAAAGTGTGCGTTTGTGTGTTAAAACATTTTTTTAAATCTCTCTCTCTCTCCCTGCATGTGTCTGCTCACCGCACGTGAAGGAGGCGTGTTAATAAGTTTGTATTATACGAAAACGAAACAGACTGGGGCAGCTAAGAATGGCATCTGCACTGGTATGTTCACTGTTCTTTACCCGGTCTGTGCTTGTGTCTGCTTCTCGTAAAGTAACAGAAAACAACTCTGTGCTTCTCTGTTAAAACGGGCGGCTCATGTAAAGTCTGCATGTGGTTCACACTGATGCTGTAAAGTTAATTGTCAGTGGTATCAATGGACCGCTGCTTAACAACGCTGAAGACAGTGTTCACAAATGTGAAACAATTTTAAAGAAACCTCTCTGGGATAATCTAGTCCAGATTTTACAGCTCTAAGCACAGTGGTTTTGGCTCTGGGTCTGGTCTAATGTGGTCTACCATACATGCGGAAAAAACAGCATTATGGCTGCCTAACATTCCTAACAGCTTTCACAACAGTAAGTTACGATGTTCAACGGAGGATCGGTCGCTCACCAAGTTTCTTAATCGGAAGCTAACTTACTTCAGCGTCGTTAGTCACTGAACCGTACACTGCAAAAGGCTTCACTAATAACAACGTAATCATTTAAGTTATGTTTGCCTGGACTGGAACACCATGTATTTGTTTAGACTAATTAATACAACTTTACTAACTAGCAACCATACAATCCAGTGTTGAATTGCGCGCGCATTAAACTGGAGTGCTAACAGCTTTAGCACAACGAGCTAAACGTTCACTAGCTTCAGATAGCGTCCCTTTCCCTAATTTACAAGTCGCCACTGCAGTATGTTAGCAGAGTCTGATCGCTTTTTATAAACATTACCAGAGCCTTAAACGATCTCCTCGGTACCAAAGTCACCAAGGTTATAGTTGTGAAGCTACAGAGTAAGTTAACGTTAGTAACGTTAGCTCAGACTTTAGGCGCCTTCAATGTAACATAAAGCTAACGTAGCATCAACAGCAGATGCTAGTTACTCAAACTTTACCGCTTGCTGCTGTCTTACGCTACTATATTTTCTTGCGACACAGCAAGTGTCAGCTGCACAATAGTTAAGGCGAATAAATTCTGGAGTATTAACTTACCCGTTAAAGTCCTGTCCAGGCTGAATATCACCGTAGCTCAGGGGAGAGCAGTGTGGTTTCTGTTTCTGTCCCATAGACTGTATATAAAAAGTTCTGTCCTGGCGCCTCAGCGACCACAATGCAACGCGTCTGTTTCTTCTTCTTCGAATGGATTTACGGCCGTTTAGACGCTTCTTGTCGTATTACTGCCCTCCCCAGGAAGTCAACTATAACTATTATTTTGGAGGAGTGGGGATCTGTTGGCTCTGGACTGGTCAAGGTCCAGGCTGGCTGGGATGTTGAGGATTTATATACATGCCCTTGATTTTAACCTTCTTTGGATTTACATATACAGTAGCTAAAGCTGAGTAACAGCCTTCAACAACCTTTTTGGAAGCTCAGTATCTATATCATGCTCTCATAAGAACCCTCATTTTTGCATCATTATGTGTGAAAATCATTTTCAGGGGCATACCTTTTTGTATAGGCCTATCTTTCCTGGCCACACAACTATCAAATGAGATCAGATTTACATGAAAACAATTATCTAAAGTCTGTTGAACAACAAATGTACCAAAGATTGGTTTATAGCCTTCAAAAGTTAAATACATCATATTTGTAAATGACTCAACAAATATTTCAGTATGTGTGGTGCCTAACTTCAGAGGACCTAGTTATGTGGTGACACTGATGTATAGTTTGTATCAATAAAGCAATACGCTTCTCCACATTTGATTTTGCATGGGTGTGAAGGATGGATTAAAATCTCCTTAATAAGTATAGTTCATACACTGTGCTTGTCTGCCCCATGTCAGTCCTTTTTCAGATGGCCATGAACCCCTTTGTGATGGAAGTGATGATCCAGTAATGTGGATATTTCGCTGAAAGAGAACTGTATTTGAAAATGTATTTGTTAGGGCATGATGCAAAAAGTGACATGAACTTTTTTTGTTGTTTAAAGAAGGAGACTGTAAAGTTTTGTACATGCTGATATATAGATCACAACAGGGCCCTGTTTCAGAAAGCAGGTTCACCAAACTGAGTGTAAACCTGAACTCTGCGTTGACGAACTCTGATCAGTCAAACTCCAAGTTTTCGGTTTCAGAAAGGCCGATCAGAATAAGTTCAGTCAACTCTTGAGCCTGATTGAAGCGCGTACGTGGGGATGAAAAAAAAAACATCATCAATGGAGCTCTGATACTACGATTCACCCTGGAAACGGGTAAATAAAGGCAGAGCTTCCGTTTTAATCGGGTGGAGCTAGAAATATGAATGCTGCCAACGCGGACCATGACTGGCTCAAAAACGCATCGATACGTTAAAAATATTACATTTTATACAGCGTTGCTTATTCATCATTTACCAGACTGAACTTTCCTTAATGAATGATAAAGTGCTGGAATTCTCCTGCAGCCTGTTTTTCATTTTAAATAGCTACAGGCCTGTTTATTCAGCTGTAACCTGACAGGACTAAATGCCAGTGGCAATAACTGAAAATGAAAATATTAATCGAACAGATTAGACATAGTTTAGGCTACTCTTGGACCTGTGATTGCAAAGTGACAGTCCGACTCAGTAGGCCTAGGCCTGTTAATGATTTTTTTGCAATGTAAAATGTGTCTAGGTTCAAACTGGGCGTGAAGTTTTACACGTCTATGTTCCATTAATAAAATCTTGCTCATTTCGTATTTTATGAAATGCTCAAAACACATATGATGAAAAACTCACTTTTAAATTACATTTATTGGTTTCAGCTGCACCACAGTCATCCTCACTCAGAAATATTCACATCCAGCTGATAACTACGGTAGAAATGTTTAATCTGTGCGACTATAATATGAAAGGTTAGGCTACTGTTCATTGATCAGATTACTTTAAACAGTGATTACTGCAGCACTGGAGCGCACGGTAAGTGTTTTGCCCCAATTTGAGGATAAATTTACGATGTCCAACTCTCTATCGATGACAGATTGATCGTAAAAGCGGTCATGTTCATCATGTTCGGGTAAAAAAACCAAAAAAAAAAACTAATAGCCTATTTAACCGTAATTTTGATGTTTCTAAAGACGTAACTGTGTTCCAATATATGTGCTTTGATATCGACAATATGAATGAGGAAATGTCAGACAGCCGCTTCAGGAGGGGAGGAATCAGAGACAAACTCAGCTTGAAGTAAACCTCCTCCCGAGCAGGTTACGTTCACAGCGTAAGTTGCCGGTGTGACACCAAAATCTGTGACCTATCAGATTCTGTGACCCAAATGGGAAGTTAAGCGCCTGAGGCTTTGTTGACGATATGAAGCGGCTGCGGGTTGGTTAGGTTTAGGTACCAAAAGTGCGTGGTTGGGTTTAGGTACTAAAAGTACTTGGTTAGGAAAACATCGTCGTTTGGGTTTTGGTCACAGAATCTGATAGGTCACAGCCTAGAAAAAGAGAGAAAGCGAGAAACAGCCTCTGACTGATGGAAACGTTAACGATGAATGAAGCATGGTGTACGGACGAAGACGTGCATGTTGGAATTTTTATGGACTTAAATTGAATCATGCAGAGATCTGCATCTTGCTGTGTGTGTTCTCTCAAAGAAGAAAAAGGTACATGAAAACATTATGGTAGGCCTACTGGGCATTTTGTCCTACGTTGTTCATTATAACACACACACACACACACACTAAATAACTAAGGGAAAACAGTGATTATTGCTTTCAGCGTGAATTTTATTTACTAACCAGCAACAGTGGATAATGAAGTTCCTTTGGGTTGCCATTCATGTCAAAATTGTGCGCATTATTTACCTTCCGGCTCTGTTTTTGACATGTGCACCCGTCTTTGGGAAAAAGAGCAACAGGAAAATACTGGGTTTTGTTAGTGCATCTTTTACAGTAACTCGGCGTTTGCAGTTTGGTTTAATAAGCTCTAAATAAGTCTACAGATCAGACAGAACATTAGAAGCCAAGCTGCAGGTCAGCCCGGTGCCATCAGGCTCCACATTGATCTTCTTCACAACTCCATCTTCCACCAACATAGCATATCTGAAACACAGGATGAAGAACACAGAGATTAATAGCTGTAAATTTCATATGTACCAAAGCCAGATTCTTATTTACCTACTTAAAGATTGATCGAACAATAGATTTATTTTTGTAGCATGAGCCTTCTTAAAAAAATAAAACCAGAATAAAAAATAAATACAGTGAAATTGATTTAAGACTGAAACTAAGTGAAAGAAGTAAAAATATACCACAAGCATGAAATCAAAACAAGTCCAGTCTGTGGTTTTCTCAGTATTTTTTTATAGAAACCCTGTTAACACTGACTTTGAAGAACTCTCACATGCTTACAGTTAACTGTCTGTCTCTTAAAATCAAACAAAAAAGAGGTTACATGTCTGCAGCTGTGTTCGTTATCACTCCCTCACTCACTCACTTAACGGAGATTTCAAACACAAAAGTCAGCTGCAATTTTTGCATCTCTACAATACAACTCATTACATAGCAGTATTGTTAATAAATTCAAACATTATAATAAAATAGTGGGCAGCTACTGCCGAGCACTATTATAGTAAAAGAGGGAGTGATTTCCGACACAGCCTGCGCTTACATTAGCTTAAATGGATGAAGAAGAAAAGACCACAAACAAGCAATCAATCGGTTACTGCAAAACTGAAAGAGTGAAAAGGATCATTACCTCTTAGATCGTTTGTTCCCCAGTACCTGCACAATCTGATCACTGTCAAGTAACAGGTCAACTGCCTGAGAGGCAGACAGAAAAAGAAAGATGGGTTCACATAGTCATGTTAAATAGAACTTAGAAGTATACACCAGACATTTAGTTTTACCTTTGTAAAAGCTCCAGTAGGATCAGCCAGCATTCTGACCTGCAGAGAACAGTAGCAGTGAGCTCAACATTGTTAATATTTGAAATATCATGTACATTTCATGTATCTGTGAGTATGTCTGCTGTAATCAAAATCTGTATTCTTAAGCAAGGCCACATAGAAACTACGGTTTAAAGAAAACAGATGATATCAGTGAGCTTACAGTATGTTAAGAGTGAGATCTTTGCATTATCTTCTGGTGTTAACATCTTATTGTCAGAGGTACCGAACGGTTGTGTGCAGTTAGTTGATGATATCTTAAATGCCTCTATAATAATGTTTAGCAGAAGGATTAACTGGTCAAATTATCGCCAAATGGCAATTCACAATTTACTTTATTCAAACAAAATGTCTGCCAGGAGTAGTCCACAACTCTTTAACATCTAAGATGTGTAAATAATACAGATGATGGCAATATGTGATCAAATTTCATCTCACAAATTGACTTGCCGCAGGTCGTCACATAAATTTCTCATTAAAGATTGTAGTCCGTACCTTGCCGTCTGTCCCATGCTCCTTCCCCCAGGCAGCCATGACAAACGCATCATTGACAGAGATGCAAGCGACCTCTTGTATACCTTTACTCTTCAAGTCCTCAGCCTGCTGCACAAAACCTGGGAGGTGAGTCTGGAAGCAACAAGAGAAACACATCAGCTGATGCAAAGATAATTGTGCACACAACAGAGTAAACAGAGGTGACAGTGTGGACTCCACCTTGGAGCAACCAGGGGTAAAAGCTCCAGGTACAGCGAAGAGGACTCCCTTCTTCCCCTTGAAGAGTTGGTCCATAGCCACCTTGTTTCCTGGCTCCCCCTCCTGGACCTCCACTGCTGGGAGATGCTCACCAACCTGTTTGGGATTGAGAAGACAATACTCAAGAAAGTAAACCCACTTTCTTAAATTCCCATAGCCAAGGTTACCAATAGTTTTGTGTCTGCCCCTGCAGGCAAATTACATTCCTCACGGGTAGTATTGACTGCTTAGGTCTGAAAGTGTCCGCAGACTTACACAGCATACACAGTATCTATGTACAGTGTAGGCTAGTGACACAGATATTTCCTGAACATGTTGCTTTATGGTCTGGACATCTTAAACTCTGTGCATAACAGTACTTTTATGAAAATCAGCATTGTTGCAGAGATCAGCTTTGTAGAAAAGCTGTCTTTTTGGCTGGTGCTTTTTGTAGAAAGCAGACAAATGTTCATACTTAATGAATGCATAGGTAAGATATGCACAAAATATATGAAAGTTCAAATGAACTTATTTTATTTCCACAATCTCGCGACTTAATAACTGGAGGGATTAATAAAAATAAACCAGTCTATAATGTTAGAGGCGCATACTTGGGCTGGTGGCCACTGGAGGGCGATAAATCACCACATACACATGTAGGTCTCTTGTTAAAATGGCCGAACGCCTTTACCAAATTTAAGCCTGACATTGAGCATAAACTACTAACAGCTTAACTTTATCACACTGAATGCTCAAAGCCCTTTTCAACAAGCGCCAAATTATATATACACACACCACACTTTAACAATGTTAAGCTCTTTAACATTTCCACGCTGGGCAGCTGTTAATTACAGCCAGCTCTCAGATAGTTTCGTTATCTGCAAGTTGACTTGTAACGTTAAGTAGAATAAGGTAATACGCACAAACATTTAATGACGCTATATTTAAGAAACTAAGACAGGGCAACGAACCTCTAATGTTAGCTATACTGGCCTTTAAAAGGGTATTATATAGTATTATAGAACTTACTGACACTATCTGACACCTTGACCAGCCAGGTGTCAGATAGTGTAACTTAATCATTTACAGTTTGCATTATGCTGCATTCACGTGAAGGTGTTGAGGAAGCAGGTATGGGACCGAGGAAACGGAGACGGTCGTGACAAACACATAATGACATCCTTAGCTTCCGTAAAGGGGACCGAATGGTTAGCACGGTGAGCTACGTTAGAGAGAAATGCCAAAGATTCATCCGCGTGGTTAATTCTCAGTCAAATACAACGACACCCTGTCCTCTTTGCACAAGCATTGTGAGGTTAGCATATACAGCTAGCGTTGGCTATGCATGCATGTCTTACCTGAATTGGCATTTTGGCGATGGGAGAAGAATGTAGCAGTCTCAGTCGCTGGACGACACGGGTGCTCCTGACGACTGTGGCTGTGATCGACAGCATTGTGGCTCGCTAAGTAGCTAGCGTGAAAGCAATACCTTGCGGCTGGTTTGTAGGATTTGGTGTGTCGTCTGTCGCGTTTCTGGTCGCTGACGCACCTTTACCTGATTTAACGCAACTGTCACTCTAACTTACACCGTTACCACAGCGGTGTCCCACATTGAGTTTGACTGTTGGGCCTATGGTTGAGACTTAACCTAGCTTCCACATTTGGGCCTGCTAAATCTTTATTTACTGCGCCATCTGCTAGCAGGAAGTCATGTATCTAATGTAGTATTTGAGACTGAGTGATGTATTCGTGGACTGAAGATAATGTTTTTTTCATTTGAAAACTGCAGATGGATACATGACAGTCCTGATACAGTCATTAACTAGCCAAGTCCTGTATTTGTTAACTAAATATAAGGGAAACATACATGAGGTGTAGGAAATGTAAAAAAAAAAAAAAAAAAAGTTTGTGCTAGTTGCAAACCCTTGATAGCTATTTCCTATTTCCTTAGTTCAAGTACACTCTGGCAGCACTACAGGATAATGTTGAAGGTGAAGCAGAGCTGCAAAAACACATTGTTTATAATGGTAGTATGGTCTAAATATATAATCAAATACCATACATGGATTTTTATTCATTCTTAAATATTGATTTCTCATGCTCAGTAACTGCATATGAAGTGTGTCCAGTTTTGCACAACTCTTACAGAACTGTCACTCGTCAATGTGATATGTGCAAGGCATGGTCAAAAATATAAACCATGAAGTTCACAGTTTCAACAGTAGCCTACACCCCCATCTAATTCACACACACATCCAGTACACACATATACACAGGGAGAGATGAGGCCAATGATATGTGGTGGTGGTGTGTCCATTTATTACACAACACAAAGCACCTACAATAATCCACTCCCTGTTGCGTCAGACAGTGGAAGAGCTCACTTTTTTCACAGTGATTTTTTTTGTGGACATGTTTAGACAAGGACATCAAACTGTTTTATCTAAATGAAACAAAGAAAAATAAGCCTACACACATAAATTTACAGCCAATATCACACACAAAAATAAAGCAGTGTCAACAAACAACAGTAAATTGAGTAAAAAATAGAATTTAATCATTTAAATAGTCTTTCAAAATACAAACATTGATTCGAACTTCTAAATAATATAACGTTTAGTAGCTATTCTTCATTATAACTGGCAATGTTAAATGTACACTGGCTATACAAGGAAATGTGTGAGGTTTGGTAATTTATTGTATTGCTCATTAATATTAATGTGCATGTATTTAATAAAACTGCAAATGACTATAATTTTAACAGCGACACTGCAAATGACCCTGCCTTTACCCTAACCAACCGTACCTAAAACAGGTTTTTATGCTTGTGAAAAATCTGTGTAAATGTTTGAAAAATTTGAAGATACTCCAACAGCTCTATTTCAACCCATGCGTGAAATTTATATGTATCATACTATTTAACAAATTAGGTTAGTAAACAAATCAGGAGACCAAAAAACTTTATATGACAGGAATACATCAGCTGTAACCTATGAAAACAAAACCAAACAAGTTTCAGATTTTGCTTTTATCAGTCGGTGCTCCACAGTGCTAGCTGTTGCTAATATAACATCTTGTGGTTCAAGTTGAACTGAACTGTTTTCAGTTTGGATCGCTTTGTACCATAGGGCATCTTGTAAAGCCTGATTAATGAGCCATATAAATCCTTAAAGTTAGGAAAACAAAGGAAAAAATGACCTCAGGGGTTTGCGCAACTGCAAGACATTCAATAAATCCAATATTCAGATTTGACAAATCAAAAGATCAACAATTACATTTGTCTCCACAGTTATTTGGCCGTCTGGCTCACTCTGCCTCCTGAGGTAGCCCTCTGTAGCCTCGCCGTGCCGCTAAATCTATAGAGCCATGTAAATTGATCCCTAAAATGACAATCAGCTTCAGAAAACACACAACTGCCTACATAAAAAAAAACAATTAGTATTTATAATATCCTGAATGGAAAGCTTAATTTCAAGACCAAACCCACAACAGTGTCACAATGTAAATAAAATACCCTTAAATCCTAGAAAGGAAAATTTATGAAAAAGCAAGTTTCAAGTCTTTACAAATTTCAGAACACTGTAAGCTGCACAAATATAATTGTAATGGGGAATTTGTATCACATTTGCTGGCTTTATTCATCTTCCACTATAAATTGCATGTTTCTGCTTATTTAAATGGAACTGTACATGGCTAAAAGATTCATGGCCATTGGGCCACTAAATATTATTTTTAGGGATCTGATTTTATCACCAGATACTGTAGTTTCGCATTGCATGTGAAGCTTACTATAATCATAATTTCTACTGTAAGTATACTAACCTGCTGAACAATGAGTAGGACTTTCAGGATGTTGTCAGACAAGGTTTCAACATCCAAAAGGAAGATGTTGCATTTCTTGTTGTCCTGAGCCCGTTACGGGCACTTGCAATGTACATACAGTTCAACAGCTGTACGTACACAAAGGAGGGTTGTTGCACCGTTCAACACTACTGCAGAAAATGCAGCAAAAACACATCAAACACCTATCAGTCATATGGGTTCATGTTAGACATTATAGCCCACAAATCAAACAGGTCAAATAGGTCAGACTGTTACTTTTGCTGAAGTCAAAAATAGTGGTTAGATCTAGTGGAGGAGGACAGTATAAAAAAGCAGAGATGAGGCATATGCATTTCTTTTCCAACCACCGTTGTTGCCACACTGGCTTTAATGTCAAAGACTTGTGTTCTTCCCTGATCTCAGTGTACAGTAGCGCACTCGTTTAGACTGCACACAGACGCTCACGCTTGCTTGTACAGAAGCCAGTTTTTTGTGTGCCAATAGGATTTACAACACTGTATATATTACCTTCCAAGTACAGCGTTTTAAGCACACACAATCTTCATATGCACTTCTCCTGGACAAATCAATTGCACAACCTTTTATAAAGAATCCTGCACCTAATATGTACGCCAGTGGTTCTCAACTCCAGTTTTTAACTCCAAAGGTGCTGCTGGTTTTTCTATCATACTCACCTGGCGTCCTCGACCCAGTCTCTACTAGAAGCAAGAATGAAGGGGAAAAAATCAACACTTGGGGTCCTGAGAGTGGAGAACTACTGGTATACACACACAACTAGATGTCTCACCATTTTATCCATATTTTAAATGGGACAGACAATAATCGAGTCATTATATTGCTTTTAACATATTGCAAGTAATTCCTATGGATTTGCCTACAACGGCACACTAAACTATAGTAAATACAAGCACTCCAATGTGCATGTCAATGTGACCCTATTCTGGACCCTCAAGTCTTTCGGCGAGTATGCAGTTATGGCTTTCATGAGTAGATGTTGCATTATTTTAAAAAGTTCAAAAGCCACGTGATTGCAGTCTGTCCTTGGATACCTAAATGTTGTTCTTCAGTGGTTATGCAACTGCAGATCGATGCTGTGATGGAACACGCCATGAAAATAGTTGAAACTGAGAAATTTTCTGGCATTCAAGTTAAATGTTTCCACTTTTGGAGCATTTTACTGAAGTTTGGCAGTTACATCTCAATGTAAATAATTCAATCCCCATGATTCCCACGAATACATGGAGGTTTTCTTTTCTCATATTCTTTTCCTTTCTTCATGTAGCCTAGGGGACAAGGACCATTTTCCTCATTGTTAATTCTCTAATAAAATCTTTCATTCCTCACAAACCACTCATCCTCTGTCGAAGACTGGATCTCTGTTGGGTCTTTCTCTGCATCCCCTTTACTTCTGCTGCTCTCCGCTCTAGGGAGAGTCCATCATGGCTTCCAGCATCTCCAGGAATAGTTTGTGCATGGGTACGCCACCACGGGTCTTAATGCTGTAGAAGGTGGTAAGAGCACGACCAGCAGTCTGTCGGAGGAGAGGCAAGGTTAAAAGGAGGCGTCCTGCCCTCTGGGGGTCGTCCGGGGTGCCGCTGACATTCCAGCTCCAGCAGGGCCTGGTGGAGGAGGTCCCGCAGCTTCTGCACAGCCTCCATGTCCTCGATGTATACAGAGTCTGACAAAACAGCAGGGAACACATGGTAAGGCACTGTGTAGGGTGTTTACATTTTATCAGCTTTTGCCACAGAACTACAGCCCAGTGATTAGTAACTTATAGAAACTAATGGCAGCCTTTGTTTACAAAACAAACAGTGGATCAGTACTGCAAGCAGGGAGTGCTAGATGGTGTGCTGTTGATAGTAATCTTGAGTGAATAAGATGTCTACATAAAAGGTTATGAATTATAAACATCCCACAACTATTATGCTCATTTCTACAACGGTAGCTCTGCCTGCCAAATATTAGAAGAATATCCCTTTTTTTTTGCAGTAGTCACCAACTAAGAACTGACACAAAACAAAATAATATCCACTGCACCTAACACTGGCAAAACAGGATCCTGCTCCTGTTGTCATGGGCCTTTGGCTACTGACATGCACATAATCCCGTCGAGCTAAAAAACTGGACAGTTGACATCGTCTGCACCGCTTCCAGCTAATCCACTGTTTTTGTTGCTACCAATGCCACCAATGCTGGTGTTGTTGAACTGCACTACATTATGCTGAGATTACATCAATGAGGGTATACTAAGAATGAGAAACACCTCTCTGTATAACACAATATTTATCAGTAGCACCACAAACCACAGCCTGTAAAACTCCTATTGTAATAGACTGCATTAGTTTGAGCTAATAAACTATCCACTAATGTATCTCCTAAACTGGAGCCTGAGTGGCGTTTTTTGTCATACAGGATGTGTAGGGTTTCCCAAGCACTGCCCTTCATGGACCTTATATTTCATAAATAATGTAATAACTTCAGGCAGGGGTGGGGTGACTCCACTATGCTGGGGAGTAAGACTACAAGAGAATACTTTCTGGCAGTTTCAGTTTGGTCTAATTAGGGCAAGTGATAGGAAAACCTACAGCAATAAACCACTGTTAATAGTTCTATGCTAATAGTTTGATGCTTGTTCTATGATCTGATCTAAATGTCTGTTCAACTACACAAGTACAAGTACCTGAGTTAGTTAGTGCGATGGCTTTTAGCATGACAAATTCCTCCCGGTCCACGTTTAGTGCACGGAAACGGCGAGCAAGCTGACTAATTGCTCCATTTAGTTCTGTCAGTCCAGCAACACGTGACATCTCCTCATCAAGGACAAAATCCTCCGCGAACACCACCTCATCCTCACAGCCAAGCGAGCGGTACGCTACACCCAGCACCAGCACCTCCAGCCACACTGACTGCAGCACGGACATCTGGTCTGCTAGGGACAGTGACAGGAAGCCTGCAGGGGAAGAGACAGCTTGTAATACAGTTGAGCACTACATCGCCTCAGTTGAACTGTCAGGAGGAATTCAGCATCTCCTCTTCTAACACACCACGCACACCAATAAATTCATTTAATATATTTTGTTCCAGACATTTTGTTTTACCTATTCACTTTGTTGCACCTATCAATTAGGCTGTTCAGCCATCAGAATCAGGTTCACTCAGGTCATTTATAATGGTCAGTATTCTAGTTCTGTGAAAATAAATCCAGAAGTCATGGCCTGAGTGAAACATTACACAGCAAGTTTCTTCCTAGTCAGTGAGATTGGAACTTTGCTCTTTCATTAATCCCTTCCACTGCTGTCTAGGTATCACTGCCTCTCCTCCCCTATTTTATCATCTCTTACCAGGAATGTGTTTGGCCCAGCCGATGATGACGACGAGCTCACGGTCAGCAAGGTCACAAAGGGTGGTGAGCGTGCGCTGGGCTGTGTCGGGCTGCAGAGGGTCAGGCATGGCAAATAACTTTTCTGGCTCTGCCACTAGAAGGTGGGACACAATGATGTTGGAGGAACCTATGTCACAAAATGGACACAAAACAATGGATTAATATGATGCACAGACAAAACGTGCAATGTACAATTATACACACACTGATAAAATCAACTCCTTATCTAAACTAATACATCATCAGTTTTGTCTCAAACAACATGCTGCTCTGTACTGGTGGTAACTGTGCTATACACTGCACTATTCATGCTTGAGACTTGCTTTAAACTGATGTATTAACAGACAGATAGTCTTATTTGTTTGAGGTCAAATGAGAGCTTTTGCTTTGAACTTGCTCAACTCCTCAGCCAGATTTATGTCAATCAAGAGCTCCAAGTTAAGTCATGTAAATCTGTGCAAATGAGCACAGTATTTCCTCTCTTGTATTGCTGACTAAAAAACATAACCACTTTTTGGCAATAGAGGGCGCCATTTTCTAATCAATTCCAATGGGTTTTGTATGTCTTACATTCTCTGAGAACTTTGTGTTTTACCCACCCAGCATAGTTTGCATTTATTTAGAGGAACACTCTGAGTGTCTCAAGTTTGAATCAGACATGCGTAGGGGGGACCTCCCAACCAAGCTTAGGTTTGTCTGTGAATGTAGCTGCTGCTGGTAGTTACATGTACTTTGCCAGCACACAAACAATCAATAACGTGCTGCATAGCCATAGCGAGACGCCTTTCGCTGCAAAAAGTAAAACCCAATTATCAGACAATACGGAGAGCCCAATATCATATACGGTTAATGTGTGGGCTGATTGCACCTTTATAGTTTGCTACGCTGACGTTGCATCTTTTAGCTCCGGCTGATAAACAATATGCTGTGTTATTGAGTCACTTTTCATCTAATCTGCCCAATCATAATCATATTATACTGTGTTATCTGAACTAATGACAAGGCAAAGACGTAAATCCCACCTTTTTCACTCTCCTTTGTCAGTGGTAGAGGAGCACTCTGGTATGTTGCATTCTCCACTTCTGAGCGTCTTTTGTACTTCTGCCGTCCACCTCTGACTCTGTCAAGACGAACTCCTACATTGTGAAAAATGAAATAATTAAGATTTTTACAGAGAAAACAAAGAATATACCATATTTTACGATTAAAATAAAGACCCTTAAGATATGACATCAACTACTGGCTACATAGCTTGAACACTCACCCTCTTTCAGCATTCCTACTTTGAGGCACTTTGTGAAGCGGCATGCCTGACAAGCCTTTCTGCGCCTTTTGGTGATCTCACACTCGTTCGATGCTGGACAGCTGTATTCAATGTTACCTTAATGGAAAAAACAAAATACAGCAATTTACAGTTAAGGAGAGGATTAAGCAATACACATATTAGTGAGCATCTGAAATGAATGAAAACCACCTTCTTTCATTTCTTAAATATTTTAAACATACAGTCTATTCAGGGAGGAAATCACACAAGCTAACCCACCCACTAAGTTTCCAAACAAACACAGACAGACTTATCACACCATCGGTATGTGGTGTGGGACCTTAGTCACTCCTGCCTTCCTCAAGCCTTTTCACCACTATGGAGAGCGGGGATGACCCAAACTGTTCCAGATTGGTACTGGAGCAGATTATGGGACATTTGAATTGATCGGTACCAGCTATATTAAACCTAATCAATTTATGTTTATTGTGTCTATATGATATATTATTATGCCCTACAACTACAGCTATACCGGCCCTCACACAGGTGTAATAAAAGTCCAATTTCTCTCCATTAAAGTACATAGAATGTATGAAATGACTTCACAGAGGTCAACAAGATGAGTAACACTACAAGATATTTTCAAAATATGGGAGAAACCTCCTATTGACTATGATAAAATAAAATATGTTTTAATGGAAAACTAGGATACTGACGGGGTATGTAGAAAAATATAAATATTGCAAAAATAATATTTGCCAATTTGTTTCTAAGAAGGTGGTGGACAATAGTTCACTGCCATAGAAAAAAATTCCATATTTAACATGATTTAAGTACTCCAGATAAAAACCCGTGGGCTTGTTACATCACAGAAGGTGTCTGCTATGCAAAGACTCAATTTTCACCACAACACACACCTTGGATGGTTCTCTTGAAGAATGCTTTGCAGGCCTCACATGATGCTACGCCATAGTGATAACCAGAGGCCACATCCCCACATACTAAACACAGCCTCTTGGGTAGCGTGCTCAGGGCGTACTTGCATCGCCCTGCTCCGTTTCCAGTGGAGCCCTCTTCTGCCCCGTCACCACCCTCGTCTTTGAAGTGGCAACGCAGAGCTGGTGTGTAGAGCGGCGGAGAGTAACGTTTTGCGCTGTCTCCTCTGGTTCCTCCACCTCCACTCTGAGAGGAGTCGGAGGAGGCCCCGCCAGGGCTGGTCCGACCTCCCCCACCTCCCTCTGGACTGCTCGGTTCCGCCTTTATGTAGACATCTGACCGACGCTCCCTGGAAGACATGATGTCTAGAGGGGAGAAAATAAACAACAAAGCAAGAGCAGTGTAAATAAAGGCATACACCCGTTCACCTCACACCTTTGTCTTTTAAACTACCTTCATGCCCCTTCACTATCATGTGGCCCTGGTCAGATTATGAACATGAACAATATGATATTGTCACATTGTTCACACATCTTTTCTCAGTTGAAATAAATCTTAATGGGAATCAGTTATCTTCTAATAGAATTTTTACCTAAGCACAGATTGGCATTTTCATAATCACAGTCACTGCAATTCTGATCAAGTGTCAAGCCAATTTTATTTATACACCAAAAATCACAAGTTTACCTCAAGAGGCTTCACAATCTGTACGCTATACAACACCCTCTATCCTGAGACCTTTGTGGCATCCCCCAACTAACTGAGAGGGTGAAAAAATGCCAATAGTGCCCCACCGTGTGCTACAGGACCCTACCACTGTCTAAGACAGTCTTCAAGCCTTTACACCAAACACTATGTATCATTACCAGACCTACGCCTTTAGTTCATCCATGTGGGATGGTTTGAGGACAAACACAGGTATCTTAAGGAAACAGGCAGCCAAACAGCAAAATGGATACAAGCAAAAATTCTGAACTGGGACTGAAGATCTGTGGTGTAAATAATCTTCTTAATCCAGGAGAAAGCAAATTACCTGTGGATGTAGACCAACTTCTAAGCTCAGTTAAAGCCTAATCTTCCCTAACTGCCCCCAGTGACAACTAACCACACAACCTGTGCTTACGTCACATTAAGATCATGGTCAATTTTCTTTGCTTGAAACATGGACTGTGTAAAGCACCAGGCTTTTGCATTATCAGCATGCTAACATCGCAAAAAGGCCAGCTTGTTCCCTTGTTCTTTAGCAGCACATAATCACTCGTGCTATCGTGTTGTTTGTGCTATTTTTTCCCCAGTCAGGCTTTTTAAGTCATCAAAAACACCCCAGATTCACCAAACCAGAACCCTATCACACCTAAAATAAGACGATACGCTCCTCGAACCATCCTCACAGTGTGAAGCCTTTGTCTGTGACATTTCTAGACATTAAAATAGCCAAGGTGACTGAATGAAGGTCGCTATGCTCATAAGCAGTGACCGCTCTTCCCTATTCAGACACATAACTTGTGTTCAAGTAAGGCAGTAAAGGTACTGCAGCAACCTGCTTGCCTGCCAAAGGCTGTCTGTAGTTCTCAATTTAATTACAGGAAAAAGCATAACAAATACAAGCACAGAGACGGCAAAAATCATAGGTAAACTGGCACTTTCCCACATTTGTCATTAAATCTTAGTAAACCATTACAATTTCCTTCTCCATCTCTGTAAGAGTGATGAACAAATTTTCATCAAAATCATAAAAATACACACTTACTTATTTACACTACAGATTACTCGGATTCAGAGTATCTCTAAGGGTCAAGACATCCACAAATGTGAAAATGAAACTGCAAAATTTTGACAATTAAAAGGAGAGCTTTAATTTCTTAAAAGAGTGTACAGTGACGACTTTCCATGCCCAAATGCAAACCCAATCCCAATAACAGAGAAAAGTTATTTTCTTTCATGCTTTTAAGCTGTGATTCAACTTCCAGTAACACAGTTGTATTGCCATCTGTCAGGGTTCTTATCATACATTGCATCCATTATAAATAAGATCATTAGCCTAAAAGCACTCTGATCTCTATGTAACATAATGTAGTCGAGTCAAACGGGCATCTACTGTATACCAGTAGGTTTTCTTGCATTTAAGTTTTTTGCAAGTATTTAACAAAACCAGTGGGTGAATATCTGTCTGAGCAAGGTGACTACTCCCCTGCCCTGCCCAAATGATGTTAATCATTTATTCAGGTGTGCCACTCCTACTCCCACAAATTGTTTCATTTGGCGGTCTGAAATTGACTTCTTAGTGGAAGATGACAGAAATGTAGATCCCACTGTTATTTGACTTTATCAACAGCACTTAAAGGAAAAATGGAAAAGGGGATCAATAGGGCAGCGGAATGAATTGTAGTGTGTGCCATGTCTGTCTCTGGACTTCAACTCATCAGTGGATACATTAATGCAGAGCCTTAGTTCAACGATTGTGCTCTTGTTCCAACTTACTAGATAGCTGCATGAGGACGGCCTAAATAGCCTCAATCCGGTTAAGACTTGTGTCTACATACTGGCAAACCACTGCTGTTACTATATTATCCTCTTGTTTATCACCTGGGCCAGTAGCAGCCTGTATATTCAGTGTTGCAATATTTAAAATGACTTGCTTATGGTCAGTTCAATGCTCCAGTCCCTCGCCACAATGATAACAGTACAAGGAGTTATGTGTTCTGTATATACTGGTATGAGTTCCCGTCCTAATTAAATAAATGTATGTGTGTTTGGCATAAATAGTAACAGGTTACTTTATGTTACACACTGTATAGACTATAGGATTAAATTGCACTGTGTTTTGATTATTATAATTATGAATCATTCAGTCTCTGAACAAATTAACCATCACCTTGACAACAAACATGCCAGTCAACAATCAATCAATGAGAGCTCAATTCTGAGCCGTGGTGCATGCTGTTTGTCTATGTCAATCTGCCGAGTTATCAATATAGGTCACGCATTTATAAACATCTATAATATGTTGTCAACTATTGACAACTTTGCATTCTGATACACTTCATTTTACAGAGTGCATTTATTGGACAGCTCTGAGAAAAACATTATTATTGCGCTTCACTAAATAAACATTTTACTAATACACACTGCCTATTAACTTATCTATTAATAAGTATGCCTCTAAACCTTCAGTCAGTGCATGAACATGACAACATGATTTGAAGGTGATCAAAGCTGGTCATTATCAGGCATATGAACTGGGCTTCCACTGCAATAATGCAGTGACTGAGGAATGATTGAGTCAGTCAACTTGCACACTCAAAGACTGTGTGCTTTACATATAGACAATAAAAGATGTAATACAGGGAAGTGAGGTTGTAGATAAAGACTTTTTACCTGCCGCCCTGGGTTCACAATGCTGAGAGCTTTATACCTGCTCCACATGTCATTCATTGCAAAGCAACTATGTCTTTATCATATTTATTGCTACAGCAGATAATCCAATCCTATACTAGCTGGCAGTCAACACTTTCTTTGGAGTTTGCCCCCTCTGGACTGTTTGGCAAGCAGCAAGAGGGTCACAGCAAGCCTGGCCTGTTTAAAGTTTAGCTTACTTGGACTGAGTTTACAAGCACAGTGAATGGATCAGCCAATAAATAACATCAGGACTAGTACATGAGCCCAGATAATCTACAGTGCAATTCAGCTTTGCTCAGACTCGAAGCAGACCAACAAGTATCCCTCTACCATGTGCACAGCTGGCCAGTTCCACATCTGCTTTGGCAAATGAGGAACAGCGGTTTCAGTAAAGAAAATGTTGAAAGGCAAACAGAGAATAAAAGCTGCATGGTTACTGAGCGTTTGATTAAAACACATTAAACGGCGCTTAAACCCAGCCGAGGTTGGCAAAATTAGTCTTTTATCTATGTACTTCACCACAGAAACGTGTCCGTGTGTACTGTAACCAGCATCTCCAAACATGCGTTAGCATTAGCTTCAACAGCAGCGGACACATTATCACTGTAGGTTAGCTGCCCTTAGCTAACTAAGCTAGCCGTAGCTAGCGTTAATCCTGACTGACCAACTCTCTCCCCCTGGGGCTGACGTTTATTTCTGTCACTCTAGCCAGGACTCGGCTGAATCTTACCTGATAACGGTGTTAGCACGCCACTTAAGTCTGCCCACGGTGTGATATCATGGCACAGGTTTGACAGAAAATCGGTTTAGAGACTGGCAGCGTCTGCTAGCTCGTGTTGGCTGTGTGTTGAGATGGGCCGGGCTACAATCGGCTTTCTCTAACAGCTGTTCGGGTAACTATATTGATGGATATACTGCAGCTAAAACACATTAGTTTAAGGCGCACTCTGGACACACGTTGGCTCTGTATAAGACAAGGGCAGTTTTCAACATGGTTTAGCTGCCAAATGAACTAAATATCACATAGTTTACACCACACACTCAGAAGTTTAGAGTTTTGAAGGAAAAAAAACTACACTCTGATATAATAGAGCATCACAAAAGGTCTTTTAGCTGTGACATTGGAGAAATGTGTTCAGTCCTAATTGTAAACTTGATATAGGCCTATAATAAGCTGACTGGCAAGGTCAGAAATGAACTTCCTATCCAGAAAGCTTTTATTTTTATTCCCAGGCTGCATACAGCGTCCCCAAGTTATGGCATCACTGGGCCCCCACACACGCTCCTTTCTCCTAACACAAGATTTTTGACATTCTCTCATTTATTTATACTACTTAATCCTTTCTACCCCTCCATACACTATGTGTCCCTTGTTTATGCTTGTTGGGTTGCAGGGCAATCAAAGCCCCTCCCTTTCCATGTGCTCTATAGATGCTTGATTGCAACAGAGAGGTACACACTATGGTATCTGTAGCCACTGCTAATATTTTTAATGTGAAATGAGAAGCCAACACCTTCACAATCCTCTAAAGGAGACGTTGACATTGCTCGCTAAAAGTCTATCACAGCCTTATAAGACCTCTGAGGCACCTGGCTACACACCACAAAAAAACAGATGTAAGCCTAGCTGAAGCATAGCATGATATTTCATCAGCATAAAAGATGAAACCAGATTACCTGTTTGCTGAGCTGGAGTTCGAAGCCTGTAAATGTATGACTCCCAGCTGTAGCTCAACGAAGTGCTATTGCTTTGAGTAGAAGTCTGCAGTTCTCAGGACACCTGCAAAGCAAGCAAAGGTTTTTGAGCGCCATCCCATAACTTAAAGCCAAGTCACTTTTCATGTTCCCACCTGCCATTTTTAAATTTAATGGTCACAAACCCACATATTGTTCCAGCCTCATTAACTGTGATGTTTGAAAACAAGCTGTACTTATTACATTACTAAAACGCTCTAAACAATAATGGCAGAGCCAGCCCTCATATGTAGCAGAGAAAACCTCTATAATGGCAATAGTTTGGCCCCCACCCCATGTGTATGACCGTAACACTAACTTTTCGTTCTTAAAATACATATTCCACTGTATCTATCCAGATTTCTGCAGGCTGCTCGGGTACCCTCCCCCTTATGCTGCGTGACACACTCACTCCAAAGGTCACAGTCACAGGAATGCTTGAAGGACAGACCGAGTAAAGCCAACACCTTGTCCCTCACTCACAAAGTCATAAGCTGAAATGTGGTGATAACTCTCTGTAAATAATTAAAAAGACTGGCTTTAATAAACATTAATAAACACAGCATTACATGGAAAGGTGTTTTAGCCTCCTCTTTAAAATGTACAACATGACTCTGGCCATGGACTTTTGAAAAAGTAGACAACATTAAATGCCAAATTGCAGCAAAGAAGGGCTTCAGTTTTTGTTTTGTTTTTTACTTTAAACTTGGGCAAGAAGACTGTGATATGTGGAAACAAACTGTGATGCATTAGTCATATTCTTTTGGATGGGAACTGAACTGATAACTTTCTTTTTTTAAAGTGACATTTCGAAAAAAAGACAATTAATGTAAATCAAAGATGTGGTTTTAGCTTTTGATTCATTACATGATTAAACAAACTATGTAATTGGTATAAACTCAGATAATCCCTTGCAATGAAAAGTCAGAGCACATAAACCGGTCGTCCGTTTGTCTTTAAAGGTTTTAAAGCTTTCTTGTCATAAGCCTACTGTTGTTAGGGGGCAGCGGCGGTCTTTGACTCTGATAATGCATCACAGTGACTGTAGGCTACATAAAACTCAGTTTGAGGGTTTTAAATGCGGCGCACTGTGGAGACGGCGAGAACAGCAGCCAGGGGTGACCTTGCCTACTGATCTCGAACCGGTGAAAGGTTAATTGCCATAGTGGATTATGCCTTAAGATCAGTGACCTCAATCCTGGTCCAGCAGGCTCGGAGACTTGCAGAGTTCAGTGTGTTAAGACATAAAGAATAATAACTCAAGGGTTAAACACAGGTCTAAAAAAAAAAACCAAAAGCTTAAGTGTGTACAGTTGCAGAAGTGCGGGCTGTCATTTGTCAATGCAGGACTCGCCTTTTTAAGTGAGGGCGACATGCGGCGAGCCATATACGAGGACATTTATCCGCTGCATCGTATTCAACCACGGCACTACATTCTTCACTCAATAAAAGTGACCACGCATCCCATTTCATAGGGGGGTTGCCGGCGATTAGAGATTTTATGTTGTGTGTAACATCATTAATTTACAAGTGAATTAGTCAGAGGTAGTTTATGAGTGGGGTGTAACCTGGACATAAAGGTTGTAGGACTACAAATGATTACACAAAGTGCTAAATATTTATTCGGCGGCTCGTGCCCCCTATCCCGAATAACGTGGCCACGCGAACTTAGCTCTGCCAGGCGAATCGTGCATGCACATCAGGCTACCGTTGAGACAGCTGACATCTCCGCAGAAAGATGAATTACAGCCTAAACCCACTGTGTGCTCTGTCTCTGCAGTGAAGGGGAAGTAAAGCTACTTACTGGGAAATGTAAAAACGTCGCAGGGTTGTTGTGTGTGTTTGGGGTTTTTTTACCTGAAGTCAGTCAAGTCTTCGCGGCTGGCAAGTCCACAGTCGGTTTAACCGGTTTAACGGCGCTGTCCAAGCCTCGCAGGGCGTCTCACATCTCATCACTCCGTTAGCGTATAATAAGGTGATAACAACAACCGGCGACACACTGTCTTGTCCGGCTGTTCGGTTCCGTACGCTGGTGTTATAAATTCTCGTCTTCGGGTACAACAACCACCAGGTTGTAATTGGACATCAGCGTCAACACGTCAAGAAGGACCACCGAGTGTCCGGTTAAAAAGTGTGTCACAATAAAACGTCGTCGACTCACGTAACATTTCTAACTTCTTTCGAGCCAGACAGCTACCCAGAGCGAAACGGGGTCGGATATCAGAGAGCTATTATCTACTACCCAAATTTGCAAAACACTTTCCATACTCAAACGGCTGTCAATAATTCTGAAATGAACCACAAAACACGGTTTTATTTGAACAAGCTTCAACGAGATGACTTCCGGTCCCTTCCTCGCTTTTCCTGGCTGTGTTGACCATCATGGATGTATTACGTAGGCCTCTACCCCGTGTCTTTTCTCCTCCCTCTGCCCAATTTGCGTCGGCTGTGTCTCCGTTACGTCCCTACGCACCTTCCACCAGCGTCATCAGCATTATAACAAGGGCCTGCAACTCGTGAAAAAAATATGACCCGGTCTACGTTAATCCTTTATATTTACTTATTTAGCCTATTTAGACACGCTACTTAAAGAGTGTTGGTTTCAGATCAGCAGTTTACAAATGAGTTGTGTCGCGCCACTTGATTAAATCTGGAGATTTTCCTGCAGCGATTCAATCCAGTGAAAAACAAGGACTATTTATGTTTAAAGTAGCCTACATTTCTTGGCCTTATGAGGCTGCCGTTTGTCTTCGTGTAGCCTAGTAGTTTTGTTGTGGTAGGCCTAAAATAGATCTACCGTACGATTCTGTATTACATCGGTAGTTAGACTTGCCTGAAGATATTTTATTTAGATATTAGGCTTTGGGGATTGCTGCAGATCGAATGGAAAGGACAGGCTGCGTGTCTCTTGCAGCGCACCTCTATGGAAAATGTAGTCATGCTGTCGGTCTTGTGACACTGACCCGGCTCAGTCCGCCACTACATTTGGACAGGAGCCAAGGAAGAGGAGATCAGGAGATCACTGCAATTGGACGAGAAAGGGAAATATGTTAATGAAGGGATAGTAACTAGGTTTGAAAAAAAAGAGCAGCCTGCAATAGATGCATTATCAAAAAAGGTTATTATTAAACGTGTCTCAAAGGTCTCCTGTGTGCGTGTATGTTTAATGTAAAATGATTTTTCGGTCTAACTTTGTGTCCTGCTGCTTATCCAATACGCCGGCCCTGCTCTCTCCAACGTGCCCGGGAACAGCTGGCGCAGAGATGATGGAGGTTGTTACAGTAAAGTTGGCAATCGTGTCCACTAATAAAAAAGGAAGAATAAAAAGGACGTTGGATAAAAAGAAAATGTAAGCCTACAAGTAGCCTAAACGCTGTAGGCTAATTTGGATAAGTGAGTATTTCCCCAAAGAGCCCAGCATTGTCTGTAATTGTAGACCAATAAACGTCAGTCTTGTCGGTTTAAACCAATAAGCGCTAAAGCCGCACTTTATTTCCCCTCGCTGTGTCAGAGGTGCAGGACACCAGTGTGTATGCGTCCTAATATGTGGTCACATGTATGCAGCGGACTCGGGGCTCGGGACAGGGTTTTCGTGGTTGCGCGCATGAGAGGAAAAACTGACGGCAGTGTCATTGCGACCTTGAAGCAAGGTCACTGAGTCTCTGCTGCAGACACTGCAATTCTGCGTGGCTGCATCATACTGGTGCAGAGTCTGCATTATCATCCTGTTAGAGGCGAAAGCGGGCAAGCTATATCCATTGGATTCACTCAAAAACCAGAAAATTGGATTTGTTGGAAAACAGTTTATGTTTTGAGATTTACAGCATTATAATATTATAAGTAGACAGCTGTGGTACATGACAGTGTGTAGTCGCTGGGGATATGTGTTCCAGCTATAAGAGTGGAGGAGTAGAGACACACTGTGAATGCCAGCTGGGGTCCCAGCGTGCTCCTTACAGCAGGTCAGGACCTCAGACAGGTGTCAGCCGACTGGCTACAGAAATACTAAGGAATCATTGTGCCTGTAGTACAAATAGAATCGGGCACTGCATCAGTGAGTCACAGATTAACAAAACTGATACAGAACAGTCTCCACCTATACTATAAACACTTTGATTAGTGCATAATCATTATCAGTAGCCTATATTGGATAGAATGCAGAGTGGCTTTAAGGATTAAACTAGAAACAGAACCATCAGAAGACTTGGCAAATGGATGAACAGGTGACACGAGTAAATCATGACAAGGATTAAAGGCAACACAAGGGATGATATAATTTCTCACACAAGCTTAATGTCTGTGCTGCTACATCTTATTACCCAATGCATTTATATTAAATTTAAAGGAAAAATTCACCCTGAAACAGGATTAATATTATGCTATTGATAGTATCAATAATGGAGTGTCAGGCCACTGAAATGAGTGAGGTTTAGTTGAAAACAAGCTGTATGAGATGTCTCATCTAACTGAGTGAGCAGCGGCCCTTTGTGAATTAGAAAATGTCCCCACTGTGGAGCAGCTCCAGGATTTGTCTCTAAATGAGACTATCACTGCAGTCTGTGACTCTGTCGCTCAGCTGAAGAAAATATTTGTGCAAATCCGGATTGTGCAAAACTGTAGAAATAACATATTTGGATACAAATTAATGATGGATTTATCCTTTTACTCCAGGTCAGGATTGTAGCCTACATCAGCAGTATAGATACCCATTATTTTCCCTCTTGTGGCAGCACAGGGAAACTGCAGCAACAGCACTGATGACGTTACAACAGCTGAGTGTGTGTCCTCCAGTAAAAGGTCACCCACTGCCACAGCACATCATCACCGCCTGCTGACTTCCTGATTGCAATGCCAGAATGCTGCCATTTCTTTTTACATATCCTGCAGGAAAGTGTCAGATTTCCGAAGGGTAGATGAACATTCACCTGGTTTCTGCTCCTTTAAAACATTTTGCTTACTCACCCTAAAAACGTGACGGCACTGGAGACAAAAGGCAGACTGCACTTTGTCCCATTTCAAATCATTTAGATTGCCATTAGCAGACACATGCAAGCCAAATGCTGTCAAAGACCTTGGATGTGTGGAGAATAAGTTAGTCTTGGACTGTCATAGGGAGGGAATGTATGCCATCTGCTGGTTGTGTTCAAAGACAAAAGAATCTGCAGTAATTTTTTAAGAGAGGGTGGAGGGTAATTGTATATTAGTAACAACTTCAACTTTATGTATCAGATGTTTTGTGACATTAAGGCACATCAGCTTTTCGTAACAACAAAAGAGCCGCAGCCATGCATTTGCTCCTGCACCATGTTTGTCATTGGTGCCATTTTCAGATTGAAAGGTAGAGTTTCCAGCGGAGTATCACTTACACGGATCAACTGAGGAGCGGCAGCACATGCTAAAAGGGCTATATTGACAACTTGAAGGGCATTTAAACAGTACATTCACAAAACATTACTGCATGTATGTTATTCAAATCCTGCAGGACCTCTGCGACCTGTCTCACCAACATAAACTGGTCTATTTTGAGCGTTAAAGCCACATGGATATTTTCATCCTCGGCAGAAAATTATGAGAGACTTTCCTCCCTCTCGGTGCACAAAATATGAGGCCTATCAATCAGTTTACTGACAAAACTGTGTTTAGAAACCACTAATATTGCCTGGAATTAATTTAAAACAATATTTATTTCTCCTGGTAGTCTTGTTTTTAGCTATGCTAGCAGTGTGGCTCACCAATGCTGCTCTGGCTGTTGGTTTGGTCCACCACTTCTTCAGACTCTTTCTTTCTTTCTTTCTTTCTTTCTTTCTTTCTTTCTTTCTAAGTTTATGAACAAAAATAAAAATAAATGAAAAAATGAAAAATGACATGCCCAAAAAGGGGGGCTCAAACATGAAATAAGTGCACCCAAACAAAGTCTTCAGCAGGGCTGTAGACACTTCATCTTGTTTCTCCAAATCTGTGATTGCTTTTTGTCTGAATATAACAAATAAGAAAGTTTTCTGTGTCTTGATTGTTTGAGCAGCACAGGACAGACCCCAAAACTTCCAGAGAAAACACTTTATGCTGGGTGCTGTGAATGCATGCCGACATTGCTGCAATAAGGGACATATATTGTAACCAGATCAGAACAGATTTCAGTGGCTGAGTGATTTGTTTTTGGTCTCGAGAGAAACATTTAAAACCCCCATTGTGATTCAGCTCTCCCTACTGCACCTTATTATGCTTTGACCACAGCTTTGTTAGAAACATAGACCTACTTTTTCCTTTCTTTGTTCAACAGCCATTATCATGTTTCCCTGAGGAGCTTATGGGCTGGAACAGCATCTTTAGAAAAGAAGTACTTGTAATAATTTGCTAGACATGCTTATAATACACAGTGCTGCATTCATTTAGAAAATCTTTATTACATATGTGCAGTACAGCAGGATTAATGAATATGGCCATCAAAATGCAAAAATAATGGTTGTGCACAGCATTTAAAAAACTTTTTGTTACATACCAAAAATGTACAAGAGGATGTTTGGTACCCGTTTAAATGTTGGCAGGATTCAAGAGTGAATGTCTCATGACCAAACCAGCCTCCCTTCAATATGAGCACCACACTGCTGCAGCAAGGTTTCTGTCCACGTGGTTTTTGGTTGCTCTTCCTTGTTTATTACACTATTTGGATTAGTAACAGGCGGGAACCCTCATGTTGAGAGAGTGGTAGTGCATTTTTGTCTTGGCCCAGCAGAGAGCAGTAACTACTCAGAAAGTAATGCGAACATTGGCATAAAAATCACTTCATCATCTTTGATTAAAGCATACACACATAGCATGCTAAGAGCATTAAATGTAAACCACAAGGCTTCTGCAACATGTTTTCATCTTAAGTGTCTGTAAGTAAGCAGTACATAAACACATATTAGTTGCTGCATTGATAACTCTTCTGTCAGATTATGAACACATCTCATATCTCTCAAGTTGATACTTGTGCTAGCAGAACAATTTTAAGGCTTCAGTGGTAGATCTGGAACTGGTTTTGGGTTTCCATTGGACTCCTTCTTGTCAGGGTTGGAGCGGTTGATTTTGGGACTTCTCTGTGGAACAGGTCTTCGGTGGCGTCTTCTCTTGGGCTGACGAGAGCGTGCAGAGTTAGGTTGTGTTCTATCCAGCAGAGGGTCTAAGTGTAGTTTAGCACTCTGAGCATCTGAAGACTCATCAATAAAGGCAAGGTTCTCCCCAAAGTAGTCCAGAGGTTGAGACAGGTGGGGATCAGGAGGAATCTCCTCCTTTTCAGGCTCTGGTTCAGGCACTCGCTCCGTCTGAGTGGCCTGAGAGTCTGTTTCTGATCCAGACCCTGATTCGTTAGAAGAAGAAGAGGAAGAAGAGGAAGAACCAGAGTCTGTTTGACTCCCACGTGGCTCTTCTTTTCCGTCACGGTCAGGGGCCCCCGTCGCTGACACACTGTGACTATGGTTGCGAGGGCCGTGGCGGCGCTTTCGCCGACGCCGTCTGAAGGGGTCATCAATTTTTCCTGGAATGCGAAAATCCACCGACATATTCTGGATGTTTTGAGTCCAGTCAGTGGCATGGGCTCGAAGTTCCTCCATCTAATAGAAGAGGATGAAACCAGAGATGATGGAAGTGGTAGAGACAAAACATGATATGAGAGATGAGAAAAGAACACGTACCTCAGCTCGGGTCTTTTTAGATAGAACCCGAAGCCAGTTACCAATCATTGTCAGGACAGATGCAAAGTAGGCGAGTCCCAGCAAGATCCAGAACCACACCAAAGGCTTATACCAGTGCTCACTCCCCTCATTTCCAGAATCCCCTTTGAGAAGACACAAAGACACAGTATACAGTAGCAGTCGGTAAAGCCAATGCATTCTTACATCCATCAATAAAGATTTAAGATAAGAGATACTACATAGCAGATTAGATAATCGATAATTCATCTCTTACTAGACAAAAATCCTTAATAATTTATGAGGTAAATGAAAATTGTCTGTGCTAAGTGAACTTACTGCATTAAAACTGACAGTTATATTTATGGATGACTAATTAAGTCATACAAGCAACTCACCTATAGATCAATAAATTCAACGAAAAAGCAAAAATATGCAAAAGCAAGCACAAGTCAGATGGAAACTAATTAGACTGTAATGACGGCTGTGTTTCCAGTTCGGCTGCCTTGCACAAACAGGGAACAGTCTTTAGTAAAATGTTATTGATCTGTAAGCATGTGAAGCTATCAGCAGTGTGCATAGGGAGCTCTGAGTGTGGAAATGCCCTCTTTAAAAATAATAATAATAATAATCTGTGGGCTATTTAATGGGGCTGTTTCAGTGCCCCAATCAGACATTTTTATGCAGCATGGCCTCTGATGTGCCCCTCTGGTCAGCTCAAATTCAGTTCTGACATGACCTCAGGGCAAAAATAAACCCTAGTCTCAACTCTGCATACAGACAAGTCTCCCTCATGCTTGACCATTTTCCTGAGTATTTCTGTATTAGTATTAAGGAGGTTACTGGTTTTCATTGATTGATTTTATTTCTTTATTACTTTATTTTATTGCTACTAATGTCATCCACTCAACAATTTTAAAGATAATATTGTACTTGCTATACCACTACATTTGACAGCTTTAGTTATTTAAACATTGGGATTTTACTTCCAAAACAGATGACCAGGTCACATGCTGCAGTGTTGTTGGTAAACCAGACAACAGTATATGTAGTAGTTAAAATAAGCGTCACTTCTCCAACGTTTGCTAGTAAAAATAATCTAGCAGTATAATAATTAATGTGTTAGTAAGATAATTTAAGTACATTTGTTACTCATACTGTAATTCACCCTGAATAAAACATTTACGTCAAACACAGTATTTTGCATCTTGTAATATTGTTAGCTCACTTTTACCTCTTACTCAAGTCAAATAAATGAGTTTCACCCTTTAAGAGCCTGTGCACACCACCGTGAGGGTATATTAAGAAACACGAGGTTAGTTGATTAAATGTTGTGTACCTGCAACATAGTCTCCAAACCCCACTGTTGTCAGGGTAATAACTACAAAGTAGGCAGACTCCAAAAGAGTCCACTGCTCCACTTTTTGGAAAACCAGGATAGGCACTGCAACAAAGAGCAGGCACCCCAGCAGGATGGACAGGACGGCTGAGATCACTCGCACAATGGTTGGACTAACTTTCCATTTCTGTCAGCAGGGTGAAACAACATAGTGGGATGAGACAAATAAAGGGAAGTACATGTAGCTGGCAAACATTGGAAGCACTGTTTAGGGTCTGACCCGGAAGAGATCCTCTATTTTGGCAACAGCTTTCCTTAGCCCAGTACCCAGATGGTCTCCGACTCCAGCGAGCAGGAAACCAAACATTGGGATTCCGACCAGGGCGTAGAAAATGCAGAACAACTGCCCTCCTTCTGTCTTGGGGGAGATGTTTCCAAAACCTGGACGTGTTGATTTGAAGATACAAAATGTAAAGGCCAGAAATGAAACAGATTCCATCCCAAACATTTCATCTGATTTTATTTTGGTAGTTCTACTAGACACCCACCGATGGTTGTGATGATTGTCCCTGAGAAAAAAAAGGCACTGGCCAGATCCCATTGGCTGACATAAGTGACATTGCTGTTGGGATCAACACCTGCACCGACAGCCTCCACCACTTCCTGGGATGGTACAGTGGAGAAAAGAAGAGTTTAGTAGTTAGTTTATAAAGAAGTTCAGTAAATTGATATTTAATAGGATGACAAGAAGAGGGATTAGCAAAACTTTACAAATTACTAAGTCAACCCATCAATGAATTCAAGTTGTACATGATCCATTTCTGACATTTTGAAAGTTTCAAAAGGTACACACATGAGCTTTCTTTTTACTGTCCAATGAAAGATCTATCTATTAATCTGCAGGGCTTTATGTCCTCCAGTAATGCAAATGCTGCAGAAAATGCATTGTCACTGCAACAGCAGCCGGCAGTCAATGACAAGAAGTGACTTACAACTGTGACGGCTCCGTTCTGGCCCAAGTGTATTGAACCACGGCAAGCTCACATAATCTAATTCCCCAATCTAATTATTGGTTTTGTGTCAGTTGGTACTTGAAGACATTTGTTAACTCTGAATTTAAAGCTGAATATGATGAAGTTGTGATTGAGCATGGCCTCTGCAGACATTATTACTTGTGATAAATTTTATGATCACAGAGACAGGGCTGTGTCTGGTTGGTCCTGTCTGTTGGACTGACGCCACTGCATATGTCTGTCCCAACTCATTTGGGGTAACTGATTGATTTAGTATATTTTCCAATTCCAGCTGTGCAATAATTTGAATTGCTGAAGCTTCTAATTAGTGTTCAAATAGCCAAAAGTTGCCAAGCTTCAGTTTTCCATGTGAAGACTTCTCTACCATTTAGAGGAGCCTATTTTGAGTTGTGAAATTAGTTCAATTACTTCACTATTATTATTTCATTATTATTTTTATGTGACCGTTTCATATTCAGTCATTTTATTTTTTCACCTTTTAAAAAGTAGGCTTACACATAGAACATTTTTAATTTAATTTATTGGGTTTCACATATTGTACAAATAGCAAAATGTAAGCACCAAGTTAAAATTGCACTATTAATATCCAAAGAAACTAAGCAATGCAAAAGAAAAACATAATTGCATTTGACTGGGTGGAACCAGGCAGTCGCTGTGATAAAATTGACTGTAACAGGTAAAGACATGTAATAGGGCCTTGGTTTTGTGGCCTTTGGAAGTGAATTTATTATTACTCCTTACATGGCTTATGTTAAATTAAAAGAATAAATAAAGAAATAAATTAATTCAGGGTCAAAAGCTTAATTTTGAGGTAAGCAATGTGCACATCTGTCTCTGAACTATTTGGAGCCAGAAAAACAATACTGTCTCACATTCTGTTCTGTGGGACTGTGCATTTAAGAGCTTTAATATGATTAAACAATGCACGATTGTAGAGAGAAATATAGTAAGTATTTGAATGGTTTTTGAGTGCACAACTGAAGAACAAAACTATCAAAAATGTATCTTTTTCGTATGGTAGTCAAATTAAATAACCGAAAATGAGAAAAATGACAAGAGTGGTACTGGTCTTTCTTACGTTACAGATAGCTTGAAATATATTTTACGTCTGAAACTAATAATCATTTTCATTATCTCATTATGAATTAATCTTTTTTGTTTGTTTTTTTCAGATTCAGTAAAACCAGCCCTGAGGATTGGATCCCATGCAACAGATTATGTTGCATGGGATGCAATCCTCAGGGATCCATGCTTATTATGTGAGTGTATTTTCACTATATTAATAATGTGGAACATTTTACTGGAAGCTTTTGTTTTAGAAAGCTAACAGATGCTTTTTTATCAACCTTTTATGAATGAGTTGTTAGACTTTGTCCTTATTAGTCTAAATTTAATCATTCACTCTTGTTGCTTTTATTAAAGTGCTCAGTATTAAATAAACAAAACTGGTATTCATAAAATAGAATGAATACATTGTGCAATATATATAAATGAAACAATATTTAGTGAAATAATAAATAAATTAAAAATTATTTAATCAGTTAAATTTTCATAAGAACAGACTTTTATAGGAGTTTAATAGATTTGTGTTTCATTTAAGACATTTTTAGATCTGTTTTTATTTCATGGCATTTTTCATATTGTCACTTTTTATAATACGGTTTCATTATGAAAACCTTGACATATCCAATGTCATCTGTCTCTTAAGCTAGAAAGCTCAACAACTGCTCCCACATTTAGCCAGTTAGTTCCTGTGTTAGCTTAAGCAACAACAATGTCAACATTATTCCGAATCAGATATCTAGCTACTGCTAATAAGCACATTAACAAACTCCTTTTATGTATTTAGCTTATCAATTCTGCACATGCTATCCCCCTAGCTGGCTAACCAGCTAGGTCCTGAGCTTGGTTTATTACTCAGCGTCAAAGTGAAGACATTATTGGCTGGTCACTTTTACAATCTCAATATATTTCCCAGAGACAGACACAAAACTCTGTTAAGAGCAAAAAGACAAGAGTCTCTGTGAATGCTCTGGCCAACAGGAGCTAGCTAACACTGTTAACACTGGCTTTGTACTTGGTTAGTAAGGAATAGCCTATGCTGTGCTAGGTAGGTAGCATGAGAGGTCTGGGTATCTGTGGATAATCCGTAATTCGTTTGTAATACAAAAACCAAAATGCCGTTTATTTGTTTTTTGTTTCAAAACGAAAAACCAAATAACCGTTTTTTGTATCAGAATCAAAAAACGAAAAACCAACTAAATCCGCCCGTTTTTCGTTTTTGGCGATTCATTTTATCGTTATTCATTTTGGAACAAATAATGAAGACGGTCTGTGAACTTCGTTTCTCGTTCTAAACCAAAAACGGAAGTCACGTGGTCTATTCCTTATTTGGAAGGGATAGTAACAGGTAAAGCCTCCAAAATAAAAGTAGCCCATGTGCCATGCAGTTAGAAAAGTGATTTTAGACTAAAACTAAACTAAAAGAACGTTTTTTAGTGAAAATAAAGTAGCACTGTGTGTAAAAAAAACACTTTAGTTAACTGAAATAAAAACAATAACTAATAAAATAATAACTGTTAAGCTGTTAGGGAGAATTAAACATTTGTAAGACCATTGGTGACCTGTAACTTCAGATTAAGACAATTTAACTAATGTTATATGTAGCTTAGGATCGCAGTTAGCCTGTTTATTTAAGTTTATATTATATTTAATTCATATTTTAGTTTCTTAACACATATGACATATAATATTTTTAAGCTTTCTTGCTGTGTGTGAGCTCCACCAGCAGAGGGCACTCTGCCTCCTTCTGTGCACGAGTCCTTCTGTGGCGCCAACAAGCTTTGATTCTGACCTTTTGACTTGTGTTTATATCAAAGAGAAGGCTGCACTGCCACCAGAGGAAGCTGATCACTGAGTTTGAAGGCTGTGCAGAACTTCACCTGCCTCCAACTTCTCTTTCTATGGAGCTGCAAAAAATTCTCGCATTTTTTCCAGTGTAATGTACTTATTATGTTAGTTAAGTAGATTAAATATTTTTAATGCAGCCTGTTGTAAAAGCCTGTATGAAAGTGAAACTGAGTCCCAAGACAGGTGATATGAGCCTGTGCAGGTTTGAGGACTGATGATAGTATCTGGCCCCATCACCTACCATCACTCTCTGTTCAGATAAATGCTGACTGTCAGGACAAAGCAGAACACCACTCCTTCCTCCAGCACCAGAGAAGGGCCCTGTTGGCACTTTCAGATATTCACATCATGATTTGGCTTTTGTGCATGAGAAAATGTAAATACATGGTGACCTGTACTAGACCCAGCTCCAACCTGTCCACCCTACCCGCCACCCTCCTTTAGGACCAATCACCTTCACCCTCTTTACAGACAGCATCTCACATGTGGAGCCTGATACTTGAGGCTTTCAACGTTAAAAGAAAATAATTGTAATTTAAAAGTCTCTTTTGTGTTACATTGGATTTATTTAAAGGAATTAGAGACAAATCAGCTGTTTACATGGTGCGTCCTGTCTGTTTCCTGGAGGCTGAGTGTGATATGTGATGGTAACTGGATCGAATTCATGTTCCTGATCATTTGGTGGGTTCTGTGTTTGTTGCACTTTGTTCTCAGAAGTATGTCCAGCCCTGTCAGTGTGGTTCCGGTCGTCCTTGCAGACATGTTGCAGCATTGAAACAGTGTGAGGGACGTGTGTGGACAGATTGAGTCAATGCTGCGTGTTGCTTGTTTTGTGGGACGTTTGATATGTTAAGAGGAAGAGAACTCAGTCCTGCTCTGAGTCTTCTGATTTATTAGATGAGAGAAAATGTCATTAGAAGTTGCTGTTGGAGAAGATCTTCAACCAAGTCCAGTGAGAATCTTCATAGACTTCTGAATTAATGGCCTAATGTCCAAATAAAGCTCTGTGTCCATCTGACTGATGACCCCTCAGATTGTTAACGGGCAGTTAAGGCTGCTGCTCTGCAGAACACTGAACAATGTGCTCAGACTTTCTCATCTGTTTAGGGGACTTTGGCCCGGGCTGTGTGGTTATCCATTTTCTTGTTGTGATGGCTTTCGGCCTGGTAATGCCACAATCTAGTTTCACCTTCTCAGGTAAACTCCACCCTGCCTCTCCAGTAGCAGCACACACCTGGAGACAGTTACCTCATTAAGAGCTGATGTTCACGGGGCACTCAGGATCTCTCTTAATGCATTGTGTCACAGTGTGGTCAGGGAGCAGGTTAGGATTTTGGATGGTAGGCCTCGAGGATGATGCATAATTGTTTGAACTTTTCTGAACACTTTTTAAATTGTTTTTATTACAGGCATTTTAAGTCACCAAGACCCTGTAGACCCTGTAGACTGCAGAGCCTGTTCTCCGAGAGTTCACCACAGAGACGGCCGTGGAGGTTGATACCCTGAGTTGCCTTAAACATCTGCTCCTTGAATGAGGTGGAGTCAGAGCTGGTGGATGATTCACTGCATTAGTTGAGGGTTGTATAGCCACTGCTGTTTTGTCTGCCTGATCAACTGCTGATTTTTGTGCCTGATTTTAAATGTGCATTCTTTTTATGAGACTCTGTTACAGGTGGAGGGGCCCTGTGAATGTTTTAGCTAGGGTCTGCTAAGGGTGGGGCAGTTTGCTTGTTGTTGGGCTGCCTGACTTCCCTCAGCCCTTCTCCCTCTTCTTCCAGTGTTCTGCCAGACTGACAGGGTGGTGGACTGTGGTGGACTGAGGGAGCCCCTCTTCCTTCACTGCATGTCGTGGTGTGTGAATATGACAGCTGTGAGCGGACCTTTAACTGAGCCTTATTGTGTGGGGCTTGCTGTCTTTAGGTGGTGATGCACACCTGTGGGGGTGTCAGGGCATCCTGGTGGCAGTTTAGCTTTTGTAACAGTTTGCTTTTATCCTTCAGCATCTCTGCAGCATCTCTGCAGCATGGGCCTTTACATCTTATTGGTTTATTGTTTGAGCTTGTGTTAATAAAACTGCCCAAAACCTGATCTTTAAACTTTACGTGTTTCATAAATCACCTTTCCAGTTGAAACGCATGTCTCTGGTAAAGAAATGCTCTGTAAATAAATAAATCCCTGGGTTAAAATGAGAGATTATATCATGGTACCTAAGCATGCTTATCTGCTTGAAGTGCTACGCTAACCTTTCTTCTAAGGAGGACAGGAGTCCAAAAATGTTCCAATAGCACAGAATTAATTTATAAAAATGTATTATACATAATGTGAGCTCCTTCTCCTTGTGTGAAATGATGTTTTATAATGTGAAGACTCTTGGATCTGAACGCTTCGACATGGGCCTACAACTGCTGTAGCTTTTAAGTTAATCTACATCTGTCCACAGCAGAGGCTCTGACCACAACCTGGAGGAGGAACTATAGTATAAATGACTCTTGGTATAATATAACCTACACATTATTTACAGTAGGTTTTAGTCTTCACTAACCCACTTTGCTTGTAAATCATTTCTGGGCATATGTGAGTGAAAGAGTTGCACTGCAGAGCCCTGCTTCACTGTACTATTGTACATACTAGCCTACTGTATATGATAGAAATGTGTATTACAAGACAGAAGTTGACATCATCCTTATTTACAAAAAACAGAGCCACAATTACAAGGTGTTGTTACCATAAATCATGATGTGAATATCTGAAAGTGCCAACAGGGCCCTTCTCTGGTGCTGAAGGAAGGAGTGGTGTTCTGCTTTGTCCTGACAGTCCAGCATTTATCTGAACAGAGAGTGATGGTAGGTGATGGGGCCAGATACTATCATCAGTCCTCAAACCTGCACAGACTCATATCACCTGTCTTGGGACTCAGTTTCACTTTTATTTTACTTTACATGGGTTCAAACAGTCCAGAGCTTTCCCTGGTGGCTCATCAAACAGAATTAAACCAGGAAAGGCAGTAAAAGTCTTGAAAGCCCAGAGCCAGAGGAGATGCTTTTGACTCTCAGTAATGCTCACCAGGTTTCACACATAAGTCTGCCTACATAACTAATGACAACATGCTGCATTAAAAATATTTAATCTACTTAACTAACATAATAAGTACATTACACTGGGAAAAAAATGCAAAGGACAATAAAAAATTATTCAACTTTATAGATTTGTTTTGAAGAGTTTTGTTCTGACTCATAACAGCAGATGGTGGAAGCTGAGAGTTTTAGCAGCTCCATAGAAAGAGAAGCTGGAGGCAGGTGAAGTTCTGCACAGCCTTCAGACTCAGTGATCAGCTTCCTCTGGTCGCAGTGCAGCCTTCTCTTTGATATAAACACAAGTCAAAAGGTCAGAATCAAAGACTGTTGGCGCCACAGAAGGACTCGTGCACAGAAGGGGCAGAGTGCCCTCTGCTGGTGGAGCTCACACACAGCAAGAAAGCTTAAAATATTATATGTCATATATGTTAAGAAACTAAAATATGAATTAAATATAATATAAACTTAAATAAACAGGCTAACTGCGATCCTAAGCTACATATCACATTAGTTAAATTGTCTTAATCTGAAGTTACAGGTCACCAATGGTCTTACAAATGTTTAATTCTCTCTAACAGCTTAACAGTTATTATTTTATTAGTTATTGTTTTTATTTCAGTTAACTAAAGTGTTTTTTTACACACAGTGCTACTTTATTTTCACTAAAAAACGTTCTTTTAGTTTAGTTTTAGTCTAAAATCACCTTTCTAACTGCATGGCACATGTGCTACTTTTATTTTGGAGGCTTTACCTGTAACTATCCCTTCCAAATAAGGAATAGACCACGTGACTTCCGTTTTTGGTTTAGAACGAGAAACGAAGTTCACAGACCGTCTTCATTATTTGTTCCAAAAGGAATAACGATAAAATGAATCACCAAAAACGAAAAACGGGCCGTTTTAGTTGGTTATTCGTTTTTTTGATTCTGATACAAAAAGGGTTATTTGGTTTTTCGTTTTGAAACAAAAAAACGAATAAACGGTATTTTGGTTTTATAATTACAAACAAATTACGGATTATCCACAGA